>JACCIB010000259.1:0-212511 GCA_018906965.1 Philotrypesis tridentata
TGTTGGTCTAATTGTTTCAAAACAGTATGGATTTTTTATCCCTGATTCTTCGCATTAATTTTATTTGGACGGTTTGAATGTCGTTGATTGCCCGTGGGAGAATGGAAACATTCCTATCGGACGTCTGTGGGTACATTTACACAATTACCTCGAAGACCGAATTGTTTATAGATTCCGAGGTGACCGGATTTGCATAAATGGCAATCGTGGTGATATTAATCTTTCTTCTAAAGGAGTTAAATTTTTTAATGGTAGTGGAATCTCAGGAAATTCTAATCCATTAATTAAAGCTAATTTAGGTATTCGATTGTTAAAAAATACCGTTTTACAAGTGTAGCATAATATAATTTGCTCATTAGTTTTAATTTTGCATATTTCATTCCAATTTGATACAAGATTTTTATGATTTAGAATTGATTTGTTTGTGTAACGTGTAACAGATTTTTGAAGAAGAGACCACCACAACACGAACAAATCCAGGTTGGTCCTTCTTGTATTACTATAAAAAAATTTTGAAGTTTTTTGACAAAGTTGGGTCGACTTTGTAGATTAAATAAATCGTTGTTGATTTTTTTATACTATTGCTATCATTAATTGTTAATAAAGTTTCTACTAATTTTGTATTGTGTTGTTGTTTTTTACATATATTTTGTTGTTTTCTGGTTAATTTTATGTATGCATGTTGTTTATCAAGTTTGATCTGTTGTTTTTGTTTTTTTATGTTCATTACTTTTTATAAAATTTATTTTATGCATTTGTAATTTATCATTGGACTTAATATTTTCTTATATTTTTTACTGCAAGTCTATTGTGTTTTCGTTTTTTTTGTGGAATGTATTGTATTTTCTTTTTTTGTGTAAAACAGAATCTTTGTTTTGTTGAATTTGTGTGAATGTTGATTTGTTTATACAAAATATTAGTACGAGAAAGATTTAAATTTAATTTCTTGCAATATTTTAAATTGGATGTAGGTTCATTTTTGGCTATCAAGGGTTTTAGCCATTTTTTTACTTCATGATTACTTCGCAATTTACGTTTTTTATTATTGTCTGGACATTTTTATGATTTTTTTAACATTATTATTTGTGTCAAATGTTTTTTTGAATGTTGTGTTTTCATTATTTTTACTAATTGTTTTTTTTGTAGTTATATAGTTTTCACCAATGCGTTTTATATTTCTTTTGTGTAACTTTTGTTGTTTGTTTCTTTTTATGGAATATATGGTTTTTTTCCTTTTGCATGGAAGTTTTAAATGTTGTGTTTTCTTTGTTTTTGCTGAATCATTTAATGGTTGTGAGATTGTATTTGATTTATGTGAACTTAATGTGTAAGAATGAAAATAAAGATTCGATTCAATGAGAGATTGTGAATATTGTAAGTTTATAATAAGTCATAATGTTTATCGATGTGATTGGTCGAATTGGAAGTATAAAGAAAGTATATTGAGTTTTCATTATTTTTTTTACTAAAGTTGCATTGAAATATTATTTCATAATGAGTTTCACGCGTCGGATTTATTTGTAGAATTTTGACAGATTTAGAAAAAATTTTTGAGAATATAAGTGTTTCGTATTCTGTTCCTTGTGTATTTTGGCTTGAACTTGATATATATGTGTAATAAGAATTTTTATTATTTATATTATGTACTTTAAGAACTGACATTTGCTCGTTTTCCCAATTATTATATACGTATTTAGCTATAATAAATCTAATAGATTCGTGGTGTATGTCACTTTGATAAAGAGAGCAACTCATTGCTCGAAATAAGTTATTTTTATCATTATATACATTTATGCGATTAAACTGTTCAATATTATAATTTATATTGGATTGATTTTCATCATCTAAGCTAAAGTTTGAAAGATTTGATATAATGTTATTAAAATCTTGCATATTAATTGTTTTTCTGTATAGCATTTCGATTTTATTAACTGAGTTTGTTTGACTTAGTGATTCTATATCTATCAATAATAAATCATAATGTCCACTTCTGTTTTCGGAATTGCCCGTAAAAAGAAAGTAAATTGGTTGTTCGTTGTTGTTGTTGTTGTATGGATTATGTTCCATCAGAAGGTAGTAATGCTCTTTATTTGAATTACAAGGTCGTAAAATTTTAAATGATTTTGAGAAGATTTTAGAAAATATAATAATTTCGTACTCTGTGCCGTATGTTACTCTATTTCCCTTTGAAATGGACATAAATTGACGATAATGCGAACTGTTTGTGATTTCGTGAACATTTTGTACCGAAATTTTTTCATTTTCCCAATTACGTTCAACATATTTAACTATTTCTAACCTAATCAGTTCGTGGTGTATATCTGTTTTATATATAGCATAACTCATAGCTCGAAATAAACAATTCCCATCACCACGCATAATTATATGCTTAAAATTTTTTACGGGATACATTATCAATTGTTTACTAAAGGAATTTACTTCTAAATAAAATGTTAATAATGAAACGAAAAAGGGTTATGTAATATGTATGCATATATAATGTTAGTAAGAAAGAGTTTTGTCTAAATTTTATCGTATAATATACATTTACCAAGTTTTATTGATGAGAAAGTGATGTTACGTAATGTCGATATTTTTTAGCTTCTTTTTCTTTGTTGCTAATGGTACGCAACATCGATGTTGTTTACCTTCTTTTTTCTTTGTTCCCTTTCTTTTTTTCCTTCCTTGTTTATATTAAATAATATTTACACTAAATAATTGCACTAAATTTAACAATACGCAGTATTTAATCTGAATAAATTGCGTTGACTCGAAAATTGCACTTTTCTGTTTACGTTTGCGTGTGCAAGCTTTCAAGTTCAGATGCAAAATGGACAAAGGGAGATTTCAGTCTGTTAGCTGGTATACCTATATTTATAGTCCTATGTTTCAAAGTATATAAGTGCGAGCAAAATTCGTGATGTGTTATATATAAGTATACATACATATATACACATATATAATATATTTAGACTTAGTAAGATAGTTATTTGACTTGTGGATGAATTTTTTTATTTTATTTAAGTTAATTTTAAGATTTGTTCAAAATAAAAGTTATATTTTTGTTTTGAAATGATGCTTTTAATTTAAATGTGGTTTCAAATCGGACTGCTTTGCTATTGAAATAGCTGCACATAGTCCTATACCCCTATACGTATTTTTCTCTAGAGGTGTATTCACGAAACTTTGTCGGTGTCGGCTTCTGTAGAGGTTAAGTATTAGGTATGACTGCAAGGCGGGAATGTTTTTCAAGTTTCGCTTACGCTTTTGGTCTTTTGGTTTAAAAATCTGATAATAAAATGGCGAAAGATGTAGGGTACCTTTAAATAGAAATTGTAAATTATAAAGTAAATAAATAATAAATAAAAATCATTCAGATAATCTATAAAATATATACTGATATTATCTATGTGCATTGATAATTTTATAAATATAAATATTTAACTAATTTACATTTTATAATCATTTAAATCCTTTAAATCTCTGATAACTATAATTCGCGTTATCACCACTGATTTCTTGAAGGCGCTGAGAATCATCAAGTCTCGTGTGTTCGTCTGCTTTCACTCTCAGTCGTGTCAATATCAATAATATAACATTGTTTTGCGATGGTTAGTTTTATCAATTGTTAATTATAGTGGTGTGAGCATTTCGGGAAGATCAAATCAGTCAATACAAGTGATATGCAGAACAGCAAATCACATAGTTGAAAATTTTGGATATTTACTGCCAGTTCTAGTCACTGAAGCACGGACGTTTGTAGAATGTAATACAGTTGTCAGTGTCAATGTGTCTTCAGATGGTTGGGCATGGCTTGTGTGCGGTAGAAAACTGCTTGTCTGGCAATGTAAAACCACAATATACGATCCAAAACAACGTAGGACTTTTAAAACCCAGTGTCGTGATCTACTTCTTCCACAGAGTGACTTAGCTCACAAAGCAGAATGTATAACATTGTTTTGCAATGGTTAGTTTTATCAATTGTTAATTATATAGTGCTTTGTATCGATGCCACGAGTTGTACTAAATTTTAGTTAAAAGAAAGTCAATCAGAATGTTTGAGCCCGTGTAATATCTTATAACATTCATAAATTGCACTTGTACTTTTGTGCATCCATCGCATGGTCTGGTATACCTTGTGATAACTGTGATTTGATGGTATTCTGTTCTGAAAAGTGTAAAGAAGAAGCCTGGATACAGTATCATGATGTTGAATGCAACTGTATTTACTATGTACTTTGGTTTTGCGAGGATATCATTGTCAATACTGGAATAAAGATTAATATGGATGAAATCAGTATAAGAGCTTTAGTTAAGGGATTAAGAGCTAGAGTTTGGAGATTGGAAAAAAAACTAAAGGCTCGAATTGTACCAAATTTTAGTTAAAAGAAAGTCAATCAGAATGTTTGAGCCCGTGTAATATCTTATAACATTCATAAATTGCACTTGTATTGTGGCTTTTGTGCATCCATCACACAGGTCCGGTATACCTTGTGATAACTGTGATTTGATGGTATTCTGTTCTGAAAAGTGTAAAGAAGAAGCCTGGATACAGTATCATGATGTTGAATGCAACTGTATTTACTATGTACTTCGGTTTTGCAAGGACATTGTCAATAATGGAATAAAGATTAATATGGATGAAATTAGTATAAGAGCTTTAGTTAAGGGATTAAGAGAGTTTGAAGATTGGAAAAAAACTAAAGGCTGAACTACAATTGATTGATAAAAGCTGAGGTATACATAAATCTTCATTTATACTTTTTTTATAGTATGTTTATCAATCATATCATAAAAAATGAATTTCATTGCAGATGAGAGAACAAAAGGATTTTCCAATGGGAAGTTTCCAACAAATCAATTTCGTAGTTTGTATAGCTTGAAAGTATTAAGCACATCGGTCAAGAGTATGGAAAGCTGCATTACATTTTGTTCTGTAATGCTTGTTTGTTTGGCTAAGTATACGTCATTCTTTGGAGAAAAATTGAAATTTTCTAATCTACAAGAATTAATAGATAATGAACATGTTATGTTTATTGGATCTTTACTGCTAAGACTTTCCAAAATACAGGATATTAATAGCAGTGCAGTATGTAAATGTATCATTTTTACTTTTCTTTTACATTTATCTGGCAATGTAAAACCACAATATACGATCCAAAACAACGTAGGACTTTTAAAACCCAGTGTCGTGATCTACTTCTTTCATATGAGTGACTTAGCTCACAAAGTAGAATGTATTGCTGTGTGGTTACGGCATGGCCAACAGGTTTATAAAATTATAAATTATTCAAGTTCTTTTTTAATTATTAGTCAATTTCATATTGTTATCATAAATTTCAGGTACAATTGCATGGCAGTTTCGCTCGAAGGTATCATTCGATATTGGGCCAGCATAGCCAATGAAGAGATGTCAGTGGAAATTAGTGCAGAATTAGCAGGACAAGAAGTGGACTGTCTAATTTATATTCCAGGTCATGATTGTATTTTAGCAACAATAACATGCACAGTGGTACTACTTCAGCCTCAGATTATAGGAGGTAGGGATAATATTAATTGCAGGGTATTGAAAACGAGTCAAGGTTAGCTTGGTGGTATCGGTAGAGGGATGTCTTCCTTAATTTTTGGAGCTATACCGTAATCACCAGTTCAAGAGACTGTGAGATATTTTTTAGTTGAAATTGAAAAAAAAAAATATTGTACAAATATTTAAATAATTATATTTTTTTCATAAACTTTTTAAAGTGGTTTGCACTGGAGTAAATGAAAGAGGATCCAAAGTATTTATTTTCGCTGGAAATTCCTTACAGTATTGGTCTTTTCCTCAAGGTGAACAAGAAAAAATTGAATTTGATGAAGACATAGGCCACCTTGTTAAGCAATCTTTTCAAAGAAGATTGTTGGTATGTTTAGAAAGAAAATGTGTGCATGATTGGGATTTTTTAAGTAAACTGACTTCTTAATTAATATTCACAGGAACCACTTGCGTGCAATCCACAAAATATGGTTACATGGTTAATAGACATGCAACCAATAGATGAAGGTATTGTGATTCTCATGGCAGTTCATTGCGCAGATGTCTCACCCCTAATACATTTTGCTATTGGTTTGTTTCCACTTTTTGGCACAACGTTAAGCAATTCTTTCAAGTGGTTTATTTCAATTAAAATTGGAGGATTAGTCCTTTATAATGAAGGTTTAGAGTCTGTGATTTTTTCTTATCGCTTTATCATGTCTGGCTGGGAAATAATTGTATGTAATGAACATGATGTAATTGTAGTAAGCAGTAAGTATAAAAACAAAAATATTGAAATTAACTGCTAAAATTTAATTGATTAATTCTTAATCTTTTGTGTTGTAGATTTGTCAGAATACGAACAAGATGTAATAGGCTTGACTCGAAGAGGAGAAGATAGTATACTTGGTGGAGTTTTGTGCTTTGGTACACCAATTCTTTTTACAAGAAATCTTGGACTAATAACTATATCTCCTACTGATTTTACAAGTCAAGACTTCAACCAGTAAGAACATTGTTTGAAAAGAGGAAACATAATTTTATATGCTTGATAGCATTTTCGTATTAAAGTTGACACTACGTGTATATAATATTTATATGATTTGCAGGAGCTATTCTGACATAAATGCGAGTGTAGATTATGGAGGAAATACCAGTATGATGCCAGAAAAATTTATGATTCTCATAAGCAATGAAGAAATCAATGAAATGTTCTACAGTTCAGATGGTGTTAAGCAATTGCAAGCAGCCTTCCTTTTGAGTGTTTGTCACAATAAGAAACAGTGCGATGAAATTTTAAATGATCTATTTTCTTCGCAAGAAGAGCCAGTTATGAATATAGATGCTAATTTAGATACTTTAATTCTGAAAGTAGCTAAGCACTTAATAAACGACTACCCAGCAAATGACCCTAGATGGGCAAATCATAGAGACTTGAGTAATAAATATAATATAGTCTTTGATAAATGAGTGTCAATGCACGAACCAAATCTATAAACTATTCCTCGAGATTTCAAATCAGATATAAGGTAAACGTTTTTTATTATTGTATTTAATTTAAGTATATTATTAGTTTATTAAGCTAATTATAATTGTTTTTACTTTTTTAGTGGTTGCATACTTAGTGTACGCATGGTCTTTGTTCCATCATCAGGCAACATAATACTTTCAGCCGATTTTTGTCAGCTAGAGCTTAGAATCTTAGTTCATTTCTCTGAATATCCTGTCTTGTGTAAGCTCTTGCATGGAAAAGGAGACATCTTCAAGAATGTTGCTGCTCGACTTAACAAAACGATGGAAGAACAGGTACATCCAAAAATTATTTTATATTAAATTTTGGACAAAATTTTTTTGAAACAAAATTTAAAATTCGATAAACATAAGGTGGATGACGATATGTGACAACGAGCTAAACAACTATGCTATGCAGTGATTTATGGAATTGGTGTCAAATCATTAGCCGAGACCTTTTCAGTTAGCGAATTCGATGCCAAGGATTGTCTCGAGGCGTAATCAGGATATTAACAGGAATTCACGATGCAATGTAAATAAAATATTGTGGATATGTATATATAATTTTTATTTAACAAGTGATGAATTTTGTACATTTATTCAAGTGAATCAAGTATTGTATTGTTTTATTTATATATAGAATAATTGAAAAAATGAACCAAAATTTGAATTTCTTTTTTTTGTGATCATTTAATAAAAAAAAAAGGAGTACTACAGTGGAAGAATTTTTTCGTCGTTGATCGAACAAAAATTTTGTTTACAGTTAGTTTAAAAATGCAAACGATCATAGTTTATAAGATGTACTTGTTTGAAACTTCGTTTAAATAACGAGTATTAAAAAAACTATGTCTCCATTGAGTCAGAACCGTTTTTATCACCTGCATGTGATATGTAATTTGTATTTTGTCCTTGTGTTTCTTCTGATTTGTATTTGTTGTGATATTGTTGATACGGTTTTGTTGCTTTCAAAAACTGAATGTGTGCAGATATAACTTGTTGTTGTTGTCGTCTTTGCTTGTGAATTGGTGTCCATTTTTTTTTTAATTGAGCCATCGCTGAACACTTTCATGTTTGGGTTGTTCATGGGGGCTTTTAGTCTTATTGTCTGTGCCCAGGCCCACTAGTGATTGTTCTGAATTGCCTAAAATGGAAAGCATTTTTTTAAATTGAATTATTATTATTATTATTATTATTATTAAATGATATAATATATATTAAGATAATGTCATATTACTTGCACTACTTTGTGGCTGTGTCTCAAAAGAATCTTGTTGCAATTCTTTTATTGTCTCTAAGGACTCTATATATTTTTTGCTTACATCTTTAATTTCTTTATTTAAAGATTTAATTTGTTTCCGTTGACGTAGCACGGTTTTTTGCAGCTTTTGCACATTTGTGATATTTGATATCATGTCGAAGGCCTGGAAAATAATTTTTCGTGGAATTATTTGATAGTTTATAATATTTTATAAATATACATTTTAATATTATTTAATATTACCTCAGAATCACTGGAATCACTAGACATTTTTGTTTCACAGTTAAAGATAACAAAAAACAGGCTAGATTCTCTGTGAGTGAATAGTATAAGTGGATGCTTTCGCGAATAATTAGCGTTGACGCCCACGCGAATTCGAATATATTTTAAATAAAACCGTTAGTGTTGAACGTGTGGAGCCTCCGTTGCCCCCTCCTGCTACGAACACGGAGCGCAGGCGCAAACAAATCTTACAGCCGCGCGCGGACCCTGACGAGAGCTGATCGGCCGAGCATCAGATCGACATCAGCTTCCGCAGCGAGCAGCAGCCTAAGCCTTTACACACTGATCAGCAAAAGTCATTTCCCGCCATCGCCTAGCCGCCACGCTAGCGTGGCGTCTCGCCATTTGTATTTTTAGTCAAATAAATTGGAAGTCTTTGAAATTGCTTGTCTTTTCTTCGCGTCTGCCCGCTGTGCGAGAAGGAGAGAACGAGGCACGAGAACATCGTCAGGAGAGAAGTGGATACCGGACTTTTTCCCTGTCCAGGAGTCAGAGAGAACGGCACCAGCAACATCCTCATCGCGCCCTTCTACTCTACACATACAAACCCGGATATTGGTGACCCCAGCTAGCCAGTCACGCGACCATCGGTGACCTTCGCCTCAGCCAAACAACATCGGCTTCGACGCAACTCACCTCTTCTCGCTCAGCAAGTAAGACCTCTCCATTTCTCATCAACGAGAAATGTTAATAGCCGCGGGCACACTTAAGTCCCGACGCGCTACAATACAACACTCGGCATCTCACAGTCTGTACCGCCATTTCGCGCGTTCGCGTCTCGCGTGTACAGCAGCTCGCATTACCGCTGCTCACCCTCGAGCATTAACAGCCACGAGTCGAGAACACTCCTCGTGTGCCTTTTATAACATTTTCGTGCGAGACACGACATCAGCCGTGGGCACCTTTAAGTCCCGACGTGCTTTAGCCACGGGCTCCATTTCAATAAAACTGCACCGCCATATCGCGCCGCCGCGCCGCGGGCGTGCAGCTACCGGCAGCCGCGTCGCTCAACCCTGAGCACCAGGTGCCGCGGGTCGAGTTATCTCCCCGTGCGCACCCTGCCGCTTCATCGCTCTCTCCGCTGCAAAGCGAAGCTCATTTCCACGCGCGGACGATCTGCTTCCGAGTTGAGCCGCGCTCCTCGTAACAGACGTCCGTGGAAATTCGTTTCATCGGGTTTGGAGCGCGCGCGATTTCTTCCCGCGCCCCCCCGCCCTTCACGCCATTGTAGCGTCACGGAAGCGTCGGTAGGCCGCCATCTTAGTCAAGATCGCGTGTCGCTAGCATTTTGCTCCCGCGCTTTCCGCTCAGCGTCGCGCAACCGTCGCGCGCTCCGCGTACTTCAGCGCCCTCTCGTGGGAGCCCCCCGCAGAGCTCCGCACAGAGACCGCGCCACACGCGTACACTCGCACGAGCGCCTCTCCAACCTCGCGCGCACGAAAGCGCCGAGTGTTTCGCGCCACTCATCGCCGGACGCATTCACGCGGCATTATGCATCGTACACCACCGCGAGGACAAGACAATCTTATGGATCCACTGCTCAACCCAAACCTCGCGAACGAGCAGCTTCAGAACAACAACGCCGATAACATGCAGAACGTCAATCCAGATAACATTCATCCGGACCTACATGCCGCGCAAAGAGAGGCAGCCCTACTCGAAGCCGAGGTAGCAGCAGTAGCCGACTGCCGCCTCGCGCCGTTCTGGCCAACTAACCCCAAAAGTTGGTTTACCTTGGCAGAATCGGCCTTCTACACATCGAACATTACGAGCCAGCGGTCCAAATACCACCTCGTAATTCGTTCGCTTCCGCCAGATATCATAAACGATATCGACGATATCCTTCAAACTTTACCCGAACAAAACGCATATGAGTTTTTAAAAACTAAAATCTTGGCCCGATTCACAGACTCGCCTGATCGCCAACTTCAAAAGCTCCTCAACGAGCTGACACTGGGCGACCAAAAGCCTACGCAGCTGCTCAGGAGAATGCGTTCCCTTGCAGGCACCGCTCTCACCGACGAAGCCCTCAAGGTCAAATGGATGAACATGCTTCCACCGCAGATCCAATGCAGCCTAAAGATCCTGCGGGATGCAGCTCTCAACGATTTAGCAGACGTCGCAGACCAGCTAATGGAGACGCCGCATACCCCAGCAGTCTTTGCGGCTCAGCAACCGTCGCCAGACAACGCCGCGCTTGGAAAGGGCGTCTCCTCTTCAAGCACCCTCACGGCCGAAATTACCGGCCTGAGAGAATGCATAGAGAAACTCACGGCCACGCAGCAATCACTTCTGGCCAAGCTCTCTGCTCAGGTCACCAGTCATACAAACGAGCCAAAACAACGTTCACGCAGTGCAGGCGACAAACGTCCATTCTGCCACTACCATTGGAAGTTTGGAGCAACGGCAAAAAAATGCCAGCCGCCCTGCTCGTTCAAACAACCAGCATCGGAAAACCCCTAGGGCTGTCGACAGACCAGGCGGCTGTCGGCAAGCCCACTAGGGAGAACCGCCTATTCATTCTCGATAAGACTACAAACTTACAATTTTTAGTCGACTCAGGCTCAACCGTTTCATTATTTCCAGTATGCTCCATTGTGCCGCAGCCACCTGTGGGGAAACTGCTACTGTCTGCAGCCAACGGATCCCAGATCAGGACGTACGGCACCAAGGATGTACAGCTGGACCTTGGCCTCACCCGACCAATCACATGGAAATTCATCGTATCAGAAGCCAAACTGCCCATCATCGGAGCTGACCTTCTTACGCATCACGGTTTAATCATCAATCTCAAGCAAAACAGCCTGGTCGACTCTTCAAACCAACAACACACGACTGGGTCCGTCGCACCCGTCGACGTCTTCAATGTAACTCCCCTGAATCAACAAACAGCTTCTCCTCGAGACCAAATCAGCCTTCTTCTCGAAGAATTTCAAGAGCTCTTCAAGCCTGCAACCGACCCGCCTAACATTTCAAACGTCGGTATCGAGCACTTTATCATCACGCATGGACCGCCAGTGAGAAACGCACCTCGTCGCCTTTCCGGTAGCAAGTTAGTCGCGGCACGCAATTTCTTTAATCAGTTTCTTGAACGTGGCATCGTCAGGCCGTCCAAAAGCAATTGGGCGAGTCCACTCCATATGATCCCCAAAGGAGACGACCAGTGGAAACCCTCCGGTGATTACAGAGGCCTCAACGCAATCACGGAGCCGGACGCCTATTCCATCCCACGGATTCAAGACATGCTGATGCACCTCACTGACTCTACCATCTACACCAAACTCGATCTCGAGAAAGCGTATTACCAGATACCCGTAGCACCAGACGATGTTCAGAAGACAGCTGTAACCACGCCTTTCGGGAACTTCGAATTCTTGGGCATGCCACTAGGTCTCAAGAACGCTACACAAACTTTTCAACGCTTCATGGACTCCATCCTTCGAGCCTATGAATTCGCAAGAGCATACATAGACGACGTCGTCATCGCATCGAAAACTCTAGAAGAGCACATTATACATGTAAAAACTATACTTACCGTTCTACTACTACATAAACTAAAGCTAAACCAGGAGAAATGTGCCTTCGCCCAAGAATCCATTACCTTCCTTGGATTTGAAATCTCCAAGTTCGGATTCCAACCACCAAACGACAAAATTGAAGTAATTCTGGAGCATCCGCAACCCAAAACAATCGCCGATTTACGAAGATTCATTGGAATAATCAATTACTATCGTGATAGCATTCCACACGCTTCCGCTCTTCAGGCTCCACTCACGGATCTCATGGAAAATCCAAAAAAGAATGACAAACGTCCAGTGGACTGGACTGAACAGCGCCTGGAAGCATTTACCAACTGCAAAAAAGCCCTAGCTACAGCAACTCGCATCAATTTTCTGGATTCTCAAGCACCGCTCGCACTCAGCACAGATGCCTCGAGCACCTCGACCGGTGCCTCGCTCGACCAGTTCGTCGACGGAGTCTGGCAACCACTAGGATTTTTTTCGCGCAAACTCTCATCAACTGAAGCCAAGTACAGCACCTATGACAGGGAGCTGCTTGCAATTTACCTTGCCATCAAGCACTTCCGTCACATACTCGAGGGAAGACCATTTTTTATCAAGACGGATCACAAGCCGCTAATCTATGCTTTTAAGCAAAAAGCAGAAAAAACAACTCCACGTCAAACAACGCACCTAGATTATATTGCTCAATTCACCACTGACATTAGATATGTATCTGGACAGGACAACGCCGTCGCTGACGCCCTCTCCAGAATCAACACCATCTCCATGCCTTCTATCCTGACTCCAGAAATTATCAGCACCGCCCAGAGAGAAAACGACACTGAAGAACCAGCGGAAAGCTCGTCTCTACGTCTTCAATCCTTGATGTTCGACCGTATCTACCACCATCTCTACGCAAAACAGCCTTCGACATTCTACACGGACTTTCGCACTCCAGTGGTCGAGTTACGTCCAAGGCTTTACGAGAAAAATACATCTGGCCTGGACTCAGGAAGAACGCAATCAAATGGGCTAGAGAGTGTATTCCTTGCCAAAAAGCAAAAATTCACAGGCACAACAGGAGTACGCCAGCCGGCATTGACGTCCCGGATGGACGTTTTAATCACATTCATATTGATTTAATAATTTTACCACTAATTGAAAATCTCAGATATTGTCTAACCATAATTGACCGCTTCTCCAGATGGCCTGAAGCCATCCCTCTCAAGGACATACAAGCCTCCACCGTAGCCACTGCACTCTACTCACGCTGGATCAGCTTGTTTGGTACACCCTTAACAATAACGACCGACCAGGGTGCCCAATTTGAGTCTGCTCTTTTTACCTCATTGGCTCAGCTCATTGGTGCACAGCGCATCCGGACCACTTCATACCATCCACAATCAAATGGAATGATTGAGCGATGGCATCGCACTTTTAAGGCCGCCTTGATGTGCGCTCCGGAAATACCATGGACTACTCTCATGCCCACAGTCCTGCTGGGACTCAGAACAGCTGTCAAGGAGGACATCGGAGCCTCACCAGCAGAAATGCTCTTTGGAACAGCATTGAGAGTGCCAGGAGAGTTTTTTGTCACCTCGGATAACCCTGGAACACAATCGACCTTCGCAGAAGCCCTGAAGAAGCACTTCAGACTCCTTCGTCCAGCACCAACTTCGCATCACATTCGATCAACGCAGTATCGTCAAAAGGACCTCGCAACCTGCACTCACGTCTTCAAGAGAATTGCAGCAGTCAAACCGCCCTTGACTCCACCTTATGCAGGGCCGTATAAGGTACTCGAGCGTCTGGACGATAAACGCTACGTAATAGATGTCAACGGAACTCCAAGAACGTTCTCTACGGATGACCTCAAAGCTGCACATCTTTCACCGGATTCCCTACCTGCTCCTTATCCATCAGCTGTTTTAGGTACACCTCCGGACGCCCACTTACAGAGGCCGGATACCTTTCCGCACGTCAAGGTCATTCCAGGGGGAGTGACTGTGGAGCCTCCGTTGCCCCCTCCTGCTACGAACACGGAGCGCAGGCGCAAACAAATTTTACAGCCGCGCGCGGACCCTGACGAGAGCTGATCGGCCGAGCATCAGATCGACATCAGCTTCCGCAGCGAGCAGCAGCCTAAGCCTTTACACACTGATCAGCAAAAGTCATTTCCCGCCATCGCCTAGCCGCCACGCTAGCGTGGCGTCTCGCCATTTGTATTTTTAGTCAAATAAATTGGAAGTCTTTGAAATTGCTTGTCTTTTCTTCGCGTCTGCCCGCTGTGCGAGAAGGAGAGAACGAGGCACGAGAACATCGTCAGGAGAGAAGTGGATACCGGACTTTTTCCCTGTCCAGGAGTCAGAGAGAACGGCACCAGCAACATCCTCATCGCGCCCTTCTACTCTACACATACAAGCCCGGATAAATGCTTCCGCGTTTCGCATCTCCGAAGTCTGATAACCAATCAGAGAGTAGTATTTGATTTCTGGGTTAGGTTAGGTTAGGTTTTGTATATTTTGATTATATACTTGGAGTTAGTACCGCAGTTATATATTGGAGTCGGTATCGCAAATCTTCCAAGCTTGGATAAAATCCAGTAATTAAAGTATTAGTTGTGACTGTAATCACTGCTGTTATTGTTTATTTAATTCCTTATACAAGAATGAGCACCAGCCAGCTCATATATTTGCTATTTAAAAAATGTAGTGTATCTGACATTGATATGTTATGGCAGGTTATGGTATATTTACTTTTGGCATGAAAGTGCCCTGTGGCTTGTTAGATTTGTTGCTGTTCATTATTCAGCAACAGTATTTCCATCAGACCATGCACCATCTAGATATTTGTTACTACTAGCCTCTGGGGACTCAAAATTAGAAGTTCAATCTGAAGTCTTAAAATCCCTTTATGGAACTTCATATAATAAAAATGAGCGCTCAAAATATTTCGCCAAAGAAGTTGCCTTGCCAGATTTTCCTCAACTTATGTTGTATATTCATTCAAAAGTTCAAGCAAGAGTTAGTAGCAATAATAAAGTAACAGTTGGAAACAAAATTTTACCCTTTAATGTAGCTACTTTTGTAGAGGTAAATATAAAAAGTAATATGAAAATAATTCAGTCATAAAATTTATTTATAATCTATGTAATACAATTATATTTTTAGATAATATCGTACCTTCGACTTTGCCTTGCACGAAGCGCTAAAATTACAATTCAAAATGACTCTTTAGAACATCCGTCTGAATTAACTCCATTAATTAGTCGTTATTTGGAAAGACTGTACAAGATAAAGTTCTTGAAAATCAGCAAGGGGCAATTTTGGCTTTGTCCTATTCTTTTGAAAGAAAATTAATATTGACACGAAATGAAGACAAGAACATATTAGTGCATTGGAATATCTATATTGATACCGTAAAAGCCATTTGTAAGATTTAATATATTGACTTTTGTTAAATTTTTGAAATTTAATTACAAAACTAATAGATTTTATACTTTTTAATTAGGTGATTTCCTAAATGTAAATAATCCAATGTTATTGAGTGCCGCAATTAATGGTATTGGCGAGATTGGCAAATCTTTTTCATTGCCCTTACCATCTGAAGCAGAAAAGAACCCCAGCAAAAAAAGCGTTGCAGAAAAATTGTTCTCCATTTTTATGAATACGAAATCTAATGCAAAAGTATATTTTAACGACATTAAATAAAACTGATTACAATTTTATCTTATTTAAGTATTCTTTTTTTAAATTCAGGTTAAAGAAAAAGTTGTTTTATCATTGGGTCATATCTGTGTTGGAGACGAATTTCCACACACAAAAATGATAGTAGAAAAATTTATTGAAACTGCAAATGAAGTAAGTTTTTTCAAGCTCAGTTTTAAAAGATAAAGTAAAACAAATTTAAATGCTTACAATTATTACTTTTTGTGTAGACAAAAGACATCAACATACATTTATCAGTAGGAGAAGCTTTAGTATGTTGTATTCAAGGTCCAGCTTCGCCTGAAGCAAGAGATGCATGGAAAACTCTTCCTTCTGAACACAATGTTCCCTACACTAAAGAAAGTAACGAATTATTAATATTTGTTCTTGATAAACTATTTTCAATAGCTTCTAAACCCCATCCTAATTCAAGACAGGTAATTTTCAAAATAATTCTTGCACATATTATACTTGTATTACTTAAATAAAGTATAACAATATATTTTTCAGGCTGTTTGTACATGGTTATTGACGATTTTAAAGCATAATTCTAAAAGACAGGGTATTATTGAAAAACTGCCTGATATACAAAGTGCATTTATGGATTTCTTATCTGAAAATAGAGGTAAGTTTGCGTATGTAAGAGGATCTGAAGATTAAAAACTAAGATATAAATAATAAAATGCATTAGAAAATATAAAACTGATATTGATGATGATAATAATAATATTTTAGATATTGTACAAGATATTGCTTCTAAAGGATTATACCTAGTTTATGCGAGCTGGTCAGGAGATAAGAAAGCTGCATTAGTATTTGCAATCACAAATCAATTATTGTATGGTCGAAGAGAAGTTCGAAAAAAAACCGATGATACTCAATTGTTGGAAGAGGGTGAATTAGGAAAAAGTTCATCTGGGTGAGTTCTGAGATTATTCAAAATGTTTCATTTTTAATGTCGTTTTATTATCCAATTGAACCAAAAGGGGTTATATTATTATTTAATTGAATCAGCAGGGGTAACATAATAACATATAAAGAAATCTGCTCATTAGCCTCCGATTTAAACCAACTTGAATTGATTTACCGTTTTTTGTACTTGGCTAATCACAATGCTATTTGGACTACAAAAAAAAGGATCGGCTTTGCGCTTTTCACAGCTAGCTTCTTTAATTAATGAGGATCTTTCGTCTCAACTACCAAACATCATACCGAAACTATACAGGTATCAATTTGATCCAAATCCAAAGATTCAGGAAAGTTTTGCCAGCATCTGGCGCTCCATAGTACCTTCAACAGCTAAGGCTGTAAGTTTGAAATAAAATTCTTTTTTGAATTTATGAAATCTATATTTATCTATCATAATTTGAAATATGCAGCTCGAGCAGCATCATAGGGAGATTCTAGAGGATATCATGGAAAATTTGACAAACAATCAATTTCGTGTACGAATCAGTTGTTGTCTAGCCTTAGCTGATTTGTTGAAATCTTCAAATGTATCAATAAATTACATTGAATGTGCACCGGGATAATGGATGCAGTTATTTAGAGTAATGGACGATATTCACGAAGGCACGAGACAGAAAGCTACAAACACAGCGAAAGTTTTGAGCCGAGTAAGATATTTTATAAAAAATTAAATTTTAAATTATTAAAGTTAATAATTCTGTTTGGGGCTGATCAATAATTTTTGTAACTTGAATTTTACACTACTATCAATTTTATAATAATAATGAAAAAATACAATTTAGGTTTGCATTCGTCAATGTGATGTTTCACATGGCAAGAGCGGCGAAGAAGTTTTGCAGGCAATTTTGCCAATTTTGTTGGAGGAAGACATTACACATTCAGTGTCGCAAATACGCATGTTATCGCTACAAACAGTCTCTCAGCTTGTGATGACTGCGGGTAGTTTATTTAAACCTTCGCTTCCCTGTTTAATTCCGGTCCTTCTCAATGTCATCGGTGAAATAGAGAATGCCAATTTGTTGTACATTCGTAACGCAACTGCTAATTAACAAACTAAGGCACAGCAAACTAAGGCTCACTTTTCTACGGATACTATGACCAAGGTAAATTTAGCATTTATAAGTTTAATACTTTCTGCATAAGAAAATAATTCTAATGTATAATGTAATTTTTAGTGCATACAATATATTAATGCACCTATTTTGAAAGAATTGATGCCAAAAGTTATTGAACTCATCAAGTCAAGCTTGAAACTGAACGGAAACGGAATTAAGAAAAACAACGCTGTGACAATTGGTCATATTGTAGGATGCGCAAAAGAATCTAGTCTAGACAAGCTGTTTAATATGTTAAATACTTGGTACATGGAACGGGAAGGTATGGAAATGTAATTTTTATAAAAATTTAGACAGTTTCAATTTATAAAAAAAGTATATAATTTTTTCAGATGATTCAATACGTTTAGCAATTGGACAAACTCTGCAGTCGATAAACAACCATAATCAAGATATTTTAAAAAAGTATTTGAGCATTGTAATGCCACTGACATTTTTCGCCATGCATGCAGAAAAGGTTGTTGGTGAGAATGAAAAAACTGTAGAACTGTGGACTGAGCTATGGTCGGAGATTACGCCTGGTACGGAAGCGGGTATTCGGCAAAATTTAAATGTAATTATTAGTACTTTCAATGCCGCATTGGAATCAGCTTTGTGGACAACAAAGGCCCAAGCGGCAAATAGTGTGTGTACAGTTGCAACTAAGCTTGGGGCAACTATAGACGAAGAGTCACGGAATTCACTCCTTAATTTCTTAATTGACGGTTTGCAAGGCAGAACTTGGAATGGCAAGCAATGGTTGTTCAACGCCTTAGCGACACTAGCTTGCAACAGCAAGTAAGGATTTAAATTAATATTAAGAACGCTTTGTTTTGATTTATTTATGTAATGTAATAATTCTTTAATTATAGGGAAGCTTTGAAAAATGAGTTAAAATTGAAAGAAATGATCATAGAAGCTTTGTATAAAGAGAGTAAAAAAGAGGGACTTGAATATCGTTGTTATGCGTTTAAAGCTTTATGCGAAGTTTTGCATGAATTAGATGAAGATAAATTCAAGCAAGTTTATGATATTGCACAAGACGTTTTGCCGAAAGTAAGCATTTTTTGTTAAATTAAAGAAATGTGAAGGCTTTACATTCCTTTCTCTTGCAGTTTTTGACTTTCATGTTACCAAGAGTAGGAAAAAACTGAGCGTTGGTTAATTTATACTTTCAATAAAATGATCCATTAAGGGGACCTGCCACTTATAAAATCTGAAAATAAAAACTATTTTTGAAATTTCACAGTTAATTTGAATTTGAAAAAAACAGTAAAACTATATTTTTTGGAGTTGTTTCGAGCCTAATATACATATAGTTATGTTGGCAACTCATATTCCTCTTTATTTAGCTGCCTACAATGCTTCTTTAAGTTTGAAAGACCAGTGTATTTTAAACGTTAGTTGCATAATAGTCAAAAAATGATACTTTAACGTTGCATACAGATTTATTCATTTTCTTTGTTGTGAATGTTCATCCCATTGATTTTAAATTAATTTTGTGTTATAGGTTCTTCAACATTATGAAAATAATGGCATAAAATTGGACTTCTATAAACCTTATCTTTGGGGTAGTGCTGCTGCAATTCATTGCAGTCTTAAAGGAGCAACTAACACTATGCTATGGAGGCAACCTTCAACATCGCAAATTCTGGATTTATTTGTACTTGAAACAGTTAATAATACAATTCAAATTTTTTCTGTACAAAGAAATTGGCAGGTTTGTACATATATTATTTTTTTATGCGGATCAAACCTAGTCTATGTTATATTATAGTAAATATATACAAAATCAATTATTAAATTTCAGAACAACATTGCAAAGGAAAAAATTGATTTCGATCAAGTGTACGAGCCTGCGTTTTATTTACCAGTATTTACTCACATACTAGCAGAACATAATGTTGTACCTTGTCACAAAGTAATACATAGCGGTGTATTAGTTTTAATAATTAGAGCTTGCAGTAGCGTATGTGAACAAGTGCGGTTGGCAGTTTTTACTGCAATTTCGAGGTTTTACTTTCATTTGGAAACTACGAGGTTTTTATTAATTTAAAATTCATATTTTATTTCAAAGCATACAATCGTTTTACTCATGCCTTTTTTTTCGTATATTTTACAGTTCGAAAAGAAAACTGTTGTGGATCAATGTCATAGACACACTACGCAATGGTATTTTAGACACAGAGTTACCACTAACAGATATTCAATTTCTCATGGCTAAGCCAGCTTTAGATCTTAATAGGATATCAGAATTTTTTGCTAACTTCCAATCGCGTCTTTGGTGTTCATAATTTTGCGGACGTATTAAAGGATGCTGCGAGGAATTTCATTGCCCTACCTGCCTTGATGCCAAGAAGCACTTTATTACAGAATCATCAAGCTAAGGAATGGGTTGATAACTTTTTGGCACATTGCTCCAGCTTTTTTAGAATTTAAGTTATGGTCAAAGGATCGTTTGTCAAAAAATCTAAAAAAACGTCCGCTTATTTTTTTTTTTGTTTTTTTTTTGTATAAATGGGATTGAGCTCAAATTTATTCTGTCGTGATATCAATGTAGAAAGAGTTTATAAAAAAAAATTTGGATTGATTGTAATTAATTTCGCAGAGATAATCGTGGCCAACTGAAATTTTTCTTTAAATATTCAGTTTTTTTAGTTTTATAATGTGTTAAATCATTCTAAGCGTATAATTATTCCGGTAAAAAGTTGTATTTTCGAAATATCTATAAGTTTTATGTTGAGTATTTTTATGTAAAACACATACCTGAAAAGTTTTATTTTGAAAAACGAATTATTTTAGTATTAAAATTCGATTTTGGCTTGTTAACTTGAATTCTAAGCATTTTCGATTATTTATGTAAATAGGAAAAAGTTGTATTTTTTAAAGATTTACAACATTTACATTTAACTTTTTTGTGTAAAATGCTTATAATTTGAGTTACGACCAAAAAACCGTTTTTCGAAATTCTAAAACATGGTCGCATATTTTTTGTATGAATGGGATTAAGTCGAATTTCCTTCTGTCACGATATTAGCATAGGTCGAGTTTGTAAAAAAAAATTTAGCTCGATTGGAGTTAATTTCGCAGAGATAATCGAGATAAACTAAAATTTTTATTTAAAAAAAAATCAGTTTTGGGGTTTTATAAAATATTGAATCATTCTAAGCGTATAATTATTCCGGTAAAAAATTGTATTTTTAAAATATCTATAACTTATATGTTGAACGTTTTTCTGTAAAACATATGCGTAAAAAGTTTTATTATGAAAAACGAACTATTTTAATGTAAAAAATTCGATTTTAGCTTCTTAATTTGAACTCTAAGCATTTTCGAGTCTTCATGTTAATAGGAAAAAGTTGTGTTTTTTTGAGATGTACAACATTTCCATTTAACTTTTTTGTGTAAAATGCTTAGAATTTGAGTTATGATCAAAAAACCGTTTGTAGAATTAAGCATAAAGAGCTACCATTTCAACAATATATCGGTAATCGAGAAAAGAAAAAAAACGTTTTTTTGTACATGTAAGAGTTATATTCTCCTAAATTTTCAGCCCGATTGGTCGACAATTGGCTGAGATATCGCTGATTACAATTTTTACGATGGTGAAACTATAAGGCATTCCCGCCTTGCGGTCGTGCCTAAAAACAGACATATATGTATATATATAGCTATATTTTTAATGCACAAGCACGTATTATATACCGTGTGTCCCAGGTGAAACTGTCGATGCTGAGAGTGTGGGTGGAAAAAATTTCAGCATCAAAAACTATGGTGAAAAAATTTATGGGGGTGTGGGGTGATCCCGGCGGCTGAGCGTGTGCAAGCCACATGTTTCGTATTCAAAAACGCTGCACTCAAAAAATTTAAATTTTGCAAAATTAATATTTTTAGAACAGGCACTTAATTCTACAGAAAAGGCTGAATTCAACAGAATTTGAATGACAAAAATCGAATGGTAACTTCTTGAGATATCGAGACTACTTTGATAATTGTCACTTTTAGGATTGTGAATTGATAAAAGTGAAAATTCTCCGATTTTTGTGATTCAAGTTTTGACAGTATTAAAGAACCTTACGCATGAATGTTGGTACGTTAAAAACAATCTTGATGTAAAAATTGTTGATTTGAAAAATGCCAGAGAGGAACCTTAGCTTTTTATTACACCGGTGGACAGACTCTTGCCTAAAGCGGTCGAATGAGGGTTACCCGTGTAATTACCCCCCATAAACAAAATTTTTCCACTTCGTACATGTGTTGCACGGCATTAGAAAAAAGTTTACACTTGCAATTTTCAAATCAATAATTTTTACATAAAGATCGTTTTTAACGTACTCACATTCATGTGTAAAGCTCCCTAATACTTACAAAACTTGAATCACAAAAATCGGAGCATTTTCACTTTTATCAATTCACAATCCTAAAAGTGACAATTATCAAACTAGTCTCGATATCTCAAGAAGTTACCACTCGATTTTTGTCATTCAAATTCTGTTTAATTCAGCCTTTTCTGTAGAATTAAGTGCCTGGTCAAAAAATATTAATTTTACAAAATTTAAATTTTTTGAGTGCTGCGTTTTTGAATACGAAACATGTGGCTTGCACACGCTCAGCCGCCGGGATCAGCCTACACCCCCATAAATTTTTTCAGCATAGTTTTTGATGCTGAAATTTTTTCCACCCACACTCTCAGCATCGACAGTTTCACCTGGGACACACGGTATATATAATATATGCATAACTATTTGTAACTATTTTAGACCAAATTTGGATAGCTTCTTCCCTTAAACTTCATAAACGATTAGTTCAATCGCCAATCGTTACGTTTTAAATAAAAAAAAAGAAAAACTATTGTTTTAATGCTTTCTTCCATGTAAATGCTTGACAAAATCCAGAGAATTTTATGTTTCTTCAAATCCTTCTCAATTTTGATGCAGTCGTGCGTTTTCAACGTTTAATATCTCAAATTAAAGCTCTTATCATTTATTCTCATATCAATAAGGTGCGGATATATTTCGGTCATTTATCTTCTATTTTAAAAAACCTAGTCTGGTCAGTGTGCCCTCAAAATTACTGAGTTTCCACTTTCACTCCGTAAATTTCTTCATATAATCTTTACCACATTCATTTCTATGTTTCTCATCTGCCAGGTGTCATCTACGGCGGCTCATTTTTTATCATAATCAGGGCATCGTTAACTATACTTTGACTATAAATTGACTATTGAATAAACTTGCAGCTCTTGGAGTACTGAATTTTTGTCTATAGTACATCAGTTAATTTAAGATTAGTTATGTAATGTATAATAGATTTATTGCATTTTGCTGATAGTAATTATTAATATAAAATACTAAGATTATAAATTATCGCAATAAGCGCTCCAAGTGCATGTGTGAATTCAAAATCATGAGAAAAATTATGTATTTAAAAATCTTTAAAGAAAAATTATTCATAAAGAATTAATTTAAGTAATATAAGTTTCGCATTCAATGACAAATATTTATTACGCATAATAAGCCTTATTACACTGTAATTGAATGAAATAGTAAATAGTATGAATTATTATGATTCAATGTGAAGTATGGGGTCTTCGGAAGACCATTGCAAGATTTAGTCGAGACGGCTTTACCGAGTAACACCAGAGTATATTTTATACACGCGTTTCGCACAGTAGCTATGTAAAAATGTGTAAATAATGTATTATTTAATTTTTGAAGATGCAGCGTATAGCTACAAGAAAACTCTGCAAAATATTTCTACCGAGGATATTTATATTATTGCGATAAACGTTCATCAGGAACGATTTTTCGCTGTGTGGAAAAAAATAAGTACGGTTGCAAAGCTACGGTATATGTTGAGAACTATGATCGTTTATCTGTTGACAACCATGTAATTACTGAAGGTCACTGTCATCCATAATTAGAAAACTATTTACTGAAGCAGCAATTTACGCAAGAGTTGAAATTAGAATCTCGTAATCCCGAGGAAAATCTGCAGAAAATCTTTAACAACGTTCTAGAAAAAAATGAGTGAGTGATTCGCTTTAATGTCTACTTATAATAATTCTTAAACTGTGACATATTAATTGAACAATTAAAATTATTTTAGATATGTGCCACTACTTGACGATCCTCATGTACAATTTCACAATTATTCTTCTTTAATGCGAACTAGTAGGAAGGCATTTATACCACCAGTTCCTCGAAATCTGAGAGACTTGTCTGAAACTCTACAGCATTACCACCCAATGCAAGATTTTTATCGCGGTTGTGCTATTGGAAGGGACGGGTCGATTGGTCTTATTTTTATTCATGAAAGCATGATAGAACCATTGTCAATATGTAAACAACTTTTCACTAATGGAACATTTGATGTAAGAAACTTTTTTAAAAAATCTTCGAAAAACTACTTCCTATTTTTTATGATTCTGGACCAATGAAAAACAGCATGTTTTTGTATTCAACGTATGAAAATTTTTTATAACTTATTTATTTACAGATGAGGCCTAGAGAACCACACAGTGCCCAGATATTTACAATACATTTCCGAAAGATGAATAGCGTAAGTGTCTATTTTAAATAATTATGTAATTCAATAAATATTTATGCATGTAAGAATACTATATTACACTGTATGAATGTTTGTACACTAGCAAACTGAATATGAAAAGGTGTTACTAGACTAAAATAACCTTCTCGCACGTGCTTAGAATCATTTTTATCTGGACTTGTCTAAATAACTTTATTTATTTACCGGTCATTAATAATTATAATGTATCACACAAAAATTTATTAATGAATACATAATAATTATATAAATTATAGGGATTTCCTGCTATTTTCGTAATAGCAAGTAGTAAAACAACAGCTCTCTATGATGCAGTTTGGGATAAAATTTTTGAAATCATTCCGACATTGCAAAACAATGTTGAATCAGTAACCAGTGATTTTGAAAGGGCTCAAATCACATCAGCAAAAAGAAAATTTCCAAATGCAAGAATATCTGGTTGCGTGTTTCACTATAAGCAGGTGATTATTGCGATAAACAAATATATTGCTTTTGCTATTCTTACGATAAGATTTCAACCATTTTTTTAATAGTACCAACATTTCTATCAGAAAAATGAAGCCTAAAATTATTCTACATTCATTTCAATTATAAACGAAATAAGATGTCTAACAAGTATCCTATAGTTATATTTATTAAAATATTATTTTATTTAGGCTTTATGCAAAAAATGGAGCAAACTAAATGTACCGATGGCATATGAATATTGTTATGTCCCACCAACACTCTCACCTCATAGGTAGGACATGTATTTGAGAGAAGTATTTTTAATTATTTATTGAGAGCGCGTATTGAATTGTTACGAGTGGCTGGGTTTAGACTTGTTACCCGCTCCGATATGTACTTTTAGTGTATTTATTTGACTTACCTTTTTCTGCTTCACTTGTCTTATTTTGCTGCTTCTGCTATCCTCGTCTTTTTCTCTCTGCTTGCTCGTCTTATTTGGATAATAGGTGATAGGTTGTTGAAATGATGCACTCACAGTTTTCTTTTCGAGTATGATTGAAAATATATTTGCTTCTTAAATTCACAATTGAGTACTTGGAAGTACAATAAAAATCTCCGCAAATTGACGAACCGCGAGGTACGGAGTTCGGACTTAAACACGAGACTAATTAAAATGAGGCCAATTCAACTCTTTTAAAGCCCGAATACGTTGACCCACTCTTAATGTATAACGCTTAATAATCATTTTACAGTATGACGATTGCCGAATAAGTAACACTGCTGATTTGTGTTACTCAATTACAGCGCGCGTTCAAAATATAATGTTTCGAAATTAACATCGTAATCATCTTGATGTTTTGAATTTGGAAAGATAGTTTAAAATTTGTAAATAATAGATTTAAAACGAATGTCTTAGGACGTTACACCTCGGGGCCCAAGATATTGCAATGAAATTGCAATAAAATTCTTAACTTTCAAAATTCAAAATTTACAATTAGTTTCTAAGTACAAAAAATTTAAATATTAGATGATAACATGATATTGTTGTCTTATTTCTAAATTACAAATAAATACATAAAATAAAATAAATTAATCCTTATTTAAAATACGTATAAAAATGAATACACTACATCGTTAGATGTAGTTCCCTCGGGGCCCTAGATAATGTAAGACATTTATGAAATATTCAACTAACATTTAAACAATAAAAACTACCGTAAATCCAATGAAAAAATATCTAAATTCGAGCTCTGAGAAACATTTATAGAATTTTGAGATTTTGTATTAGATGGATAAATACAAGGCGGTGTATTAGGAATAGATGGTAAAGGAGTTGCTGTTGTGAATGATGTGTCAACTTCCATAGGTTGAGAATTTCGCGATATAACTTTAACTTCTTTTAACTCTTCTTCTTTTTCTTCTTTATAGTTTCTTGATTTTGCATAATTCGTCATTTTTTCTGTATTTCCCATAGAAATGAATAAATGGGTTAAAGAACTGAAAACAGCTCCACATAGTCTAATAGACCATCCATATACTGCATGTAAAGCATATCCTCATATTATAGTGTCAATTATCAATTTGCAAATGTGTAGTATTACTATAATCATGAAAATTCCTGATGAAAAGGATCCCCATGTAGTAAGCTTTTCAAATATTTTTTTCCAAGTACTTTCTGCAATACTTGTTAACATATTTTCTGAAAATGTAACTCCATCTGTTACATCATCAGCTATATCTTTTGCAATTACATTCAAAATTTGTGTTTTTTCCATAGGAAACATTAACTGTTCTTGTAATTTATCCAAATCAGTTTGCGAATAAATGCCATTCGTCGCTAAATTTTTCACAGCTTGAAATGTCCATCCCAAACGAGTATCTGGTTTGATAACATTCGGTGGAATAGACACTGTTGGTTTCGGTATGAGTTTAATCCAATGTCCATCAATTTCGTAATACGCTGGTAGAATTGTATTACAATCTACTTTACTACTTTTCTTGATTAATATATAGGTTTTTGGTGTTAAAAACCAAGTTTCATTTCCCATAGAAACTGGTAAATGATTATAGCAATCTTCTGTATGTAATACTACTACTGATCTTGGTACACATTTGATTAAATGTACAACTTCTCCTGCTACTTTCGCCATATAACCTGGTTTCTTCATAATATTGTAAACAAACTCGTCAGGAGCAATATTGGCAATGGATAAGGAATTTTGAATTACTTTTTTCTCAAGCTCGCATTTTTCAGTAATTAAATTAATATATAAATCATGAATTTGATTTCTTAAATGTCTTTCTACATAAACAAACTTAGAATTTACATATGTGAACAAATCTAAATTAACTCTG
This sequence comes from Philotrypesis tridentata, assembly GCA_018906965.1. NCBI lineage: Eukaryota > Metazoa > Arthropoda > Insecta > Hymenoptera > Pteromalidae > Philotrypesis > Philotrypesis tridentata. Next base: position 27,210 of record JACCIB010000259.1, read on the forward strand.
TTAACTACTTCTCCATTTACTTTATCTACATCGAAAAAATATTTATTTAAGTTGCTATCTTTTTCTGCAATAAATAATTTTGGATGCTCAGTGCGAATTAACTCTCTATCACAATGAACTTCAATATTTTTTGTAGCTAATGCAAATGTTATTTCATTTGCATTTACAGAATAAACTATTTCTTTACTATGTGTACTAAAAGATTTAATTGCTACTCCTTTAAATAACACTTCATATGAATTTTCAAAACATTTTCCTTCCGGTAAAATATGCCAAAACGTATTTCCTCCCTCCATATCCATACAATTTTTATTTGAAAATTTACAAACTACTCCTGAACTTAGTGTTAATTTATCATTTTTTAAATTTACTCTAGCATTATTTTGTATCAACGTAATTTTGATTAAGCCACGAACAAATACATTATTCCATGATCCGAAATTGTCTGCATAAGCAGCACCAGAACATGATCTATCTGCCGCACTTCCCGCAAAATCAATGCCTTTAGTAGTTGTTGAATTTATCTTTAAATCCGAAATAGTGTGAAAGTTGTCATACTTAAAAATATCCGTTTCATGAATTAATTCGCATTGTTCGTGACTTAATTCTTTAATGTATTGTTGTTCCGCATTTTCAATTGGTATCAAATGTCCAAGAATTCCGCAAGAAAATATAGTTCTATGAATTTCAACTTTACACTGAATAATTGGAATAGAACGAAAATCTACTATTTGTATAAGTTCAATAATAGTACTTGATGAATTTACTTGATTGTCTTGAAAGTCGCAATTTCCAGAGTCCAATAGAGAGTATGTTGTTATGTTAGGCGCCGATGAGCCGCAATCGTAGCCTATGGTAGCTTCAGTAACTTTTAAGAATATTTGAAAAATGATAATAAAGATAAACACCATCTTGAATTCTGAAATCAAATTGATTCTATTAATTTTTCTTTTTAAACAATATTAATTTATTTGCATGAACTACTATTTGCTTTCCTTCTTTATTTATAATAATATTGCCATTTTTTGATACATCCATAATTTCAAAAGGTCCTAGATTATGATTTTTTTATAATTTTCCAGGTTTTGATTCTTTAATCAACCATACCTCATCTTCAATTTCGAGGTTTACTGGTTTAATAAACCTGTCATAGTACGTTTTGGACTTTTCTTTTGAAATTATCAAATTTTCACGAGCTAAATTAGTAATGTCTTTCATATTTGTAATTAAATTGGATAAATAATTATTATAAGTCGGTAATTGTTCTGAAACTTTCAAAGGTTTAGATGAAGGTAAGTTTGGCGGATAAGCAAATACTAATTCATATGGCATAAATTTATGTGCACTATGAATACTTGTATTGTATTGAAACTGTGCTAATTCTAATAAATCATCCCATGAAATATTTTTAGAAGAAAAATTCTTTAAATATTCACACAATGGGTGATGAGCTCTTTCTAAAGAACCATTAGATTGTGGTGAGAAAGCAGTTGTTTCAATTTTTGAAAATTTAAATCTTTTTGCTACAGCTTTCATCAATTTACTCGTAAAATTTGTTCCTCTATCAGTTAACACTACTTTTGGTGAACTAAAAATACATATGAATTTTTTTATGAATGCATCAGCTACCGTTTCAGCCGTTTGATCGGGTAACGGTACTGCAATTAAATATTTAGAAAGTTGATCTTGTATAGTTAAAATGTATTTATTACTATTTTTAGTCACATTCAAAGGCCCTACAATATCCATAGCTACCTTGTCAAACGTTTTGAAAGGGGTGTCAGTAATTACCACAGATTGTCGTGTTTTCACCCTTTTCAATTTATTTCTCTGACAATCATTACAATTTTTGATTCTATCTTCTATGTCTTGTTTTAAATTTTCCCAAAAATACTTAGCCCTTATACGATTAAAAGTTCTGGTTACACCTGCATGACTACCTAATAAACTATCATGATTTTCCTGAAAAATCTTATCTCTATCTTTTAAATCTACGTATTGCATATAACTTGGACAAATCACTATTTTTACTCTAGAATTTTCAAATACTTGCACCAAAATTTCTTCTATATCTTCCCAATTTAAATTATGTATTTTTATTTCTCTTGAAATACTGAAATGATCAATTTTCTCTGATAATAAAATACTCTTTAATTGCTTAAAAATCTGCAATATTTTTTCTTTAATCATGCAAACTGATTGAGCTCTGTCAATACATAAAACAAAAATTTTAAGTGCTTTAAAAGTTACTATTTCTACCTCGTTTAATCTATATTAAAAGAAATATTGTTTTCCTGAATAAAATTATTAGTATTTATATCTAAACCTTTACCTTTATCATCTATAAAATGTATAATATTATCTTTTCTATATTGAATTAGTTTCTTAGTATATACAACATTTTTATCCACAGACTTATCCCCAATTCACTATTATCTCTATCTACTTTTGTCAAATCTAAACTATTATTTTTCGCTGCAATTATTTTATTTTTATTTCCTCTTTTTTTGTAATTTTCTCTTTTTGCTTAATCCTAGCTTCATTTAACTTTTCTATTTTCTGATCATTTGACAAAATATCTGTAAACTCTTTAGAATTTAACTGTTTCGCTTTTTGAGCTCTAGTAACTACATTAATCTGAATGTTATCTACTGAATTTCTCGACAAAGCATCAGCATTTACATCATTTTTTCCCGGTTTATAAATAATTTCGTAATCATAGTCTAATAGTTTCAAACGCCATCGTTGAACTCTCGAATTTTTATCAGCAGTTTTAAATGATAATAATGGCTTATGATCAGTTACAATATAAAATTTATTTCCATAGATATAATTCCTAAAAGTCTTTACAGCGAACATTATTGCCAAAGCTTCTCTTTCATATGTATGGTAATTTTTTCTCTGCTGCCTTTAAAACTCTAGAAGCAAACGCTACTGGTCTGTCTTCACCAATTTCCCCTTGCGAAAGGACAAAACCGATTGCAAATTTTGATGCATCAGCCGTAATAATAAACGGTTTTTCCATATCTGGAAATTGTAAAATTGGCGCAGAACTTAATGCATGTTTCAAATTTTCAAAAGCTTTTTGTCTTTCGTCAGTCCACACAAATGTTTCCGTCTTTTGTAAAAGTATAGATAATGGCTTTGCTATATCTGCAAAGTTTTCAATAAATCTCCTATAATAACCAGCTAAACCTAAAAATCCTCGAATATTTTTCCTCGTTCTTGGAATTGGAAACTCATTAACAGCTTCTACTTTTTTTGGATCGGTTTTAATACCCTGCTCACTAATTATATGTCCTAAAAATTCAACTTCTTTTTGGAAAAATTTGCATTTACTTGTCTCCAATTTAAGACCTGCTTCTCTAAGTTTTTCTGCAACTAAATTAAATATCTCGTTATGTTCTTCAATGGAATTAGCAACTATAATAATATCATCAATATACACAAAACAAAATCTTTTCTCTATTAATTCTCCTAAAACTCTCGTAAGAATTCTTTGAAAAACTCGAGGTGAATTAACTAAACCAAAATGTAGTACTTTAAATTCAAATCTACCTAAAGGATGAACACTGAAAGCAGTTTTATGAATATCCTCTTCTTTCATTTTTACCTGATGAAATCCAGAAACCATATCAATTGTTGTAAAATATTTATTTTTATCGACATTATCAAAAATTTCCGTAATATTCGGTAACAAATATGGATCTGGTATAGTTTTAGAATTTCATTTCCTATAATCTATTACTAGTCGCCATTTTTTCTTATCATCCTTTGTCAAACCCTTTTTAGGAACAACAAAAGCTGGAGCATTAAAAGGACTTGTTGACGGTCTAACTAATTTATTTTCAATTAATTTTTTCGTTTCTAAAATAGCAATTTGCTTTAATGTATATTCTAAAGGAAATTGTTTTACGTATACAGGTTTTTCATCAGTTAAATTTATCTCATGTTCTTCTACCTCACATACTCCAAACTTTTCACCTTCTAACCAACAAATATCCTCATTTTTCAAAATTAAATTTTCTACGATTTTTCGCTTTCTTCGCGACAAATGATTTAAATTAATAGTATCCATTAACAATCTTTTCCTTTCAATTTTATCTGAATTCTCGCTTTCTTTAGAATTATTTTCATTCGTTGAATTTAAATAAATAGCACCACAATACATAGTTTCCTCTTCATTTGGCAATTTCAAACCCGGTAATGCAAAAAAACTTTCTGGGATATCCTGAATATCAAAAGTCAAATAATTTATCTGTTTATTTAATTTACGGATTTTTCTATCATTTTTACAATGTATATTATTACTTTCTAATGTTTCCATAAATTTTAAATAGTTAATAGTGAAATCTTGATTAATCAATTCATCATTATGTTCATATTTTTCTAGACATTTATTTATATTTGCAATGAAAGTTTCAATGTTGAATTTAGTATTATTTAAAAATTCAATCAATTTACGCTTATTCCATTCACAATTTTGATCCAGAAAATCTTGTTGCTCACTATCTATTTGCTCTATACTGCTACTTTCTAAAACATTATCATCCATCGACGTATTTTCTTCAATATTACTATGAATTTTACTTACCGTATTTAAAACTTTCTTTAAATCTTGCTGTAAAGATATATTCCCTATATTTATTACATTATCCTTAATAACATACGTATCATCCCTTAAATCAACAATCATAGTTGTAATTATATTACATGCATTACTACATTCTTCAGTATTATTGACAGTTTGAATTTTATCATTTAAAGAAAATTCTAAATTCATATTTTCTACTTTTTCATAAAAAATTGGTACTAAATTCTGAATCCCTATATTTTCCTTTAAATCTAGAACATTAATATTATTTTCATACTTATGTATAGCTGATTTCAGTGGAATTTTCTTTCCATTTACTGCTAAGTAACCCTTATCTAATCTTAGTTTTTGCTCTAATAGTGCTTTTATACCCAAAATACCATCATAAGAAATTGAAAAACCATCTGTGGCTACATGAAAATCAAAATCTGTATCATTTATGAATAATTTAACGGAACCTAACGTTCTAATGGAATTTTCCGTAATTCCAGAAATCAGAATTCTATTACTAGTATTAATTACATCAGGAATTAATTTATCTTTCTTTATAATATTTAATTGAGCACCACTATCTACTAATAGTTTATATGTAGTGTTCGAAAATTCATCCGTACTTTCAATATATTGCAAAAGATTTTCTAGCTTTAATACATAGGTTTCAAATAACAAATCTATTATATCATTATTATATTGACATGCGTTATTACTCATACTGTTAAATTTATCATTTTCATTACTCTCAATTTGTAATGGGAACGCTTTACTATGATCCCTTCCTACGCGTTCCTTCCAGGAAGAGAACTGGAGTTTCCCTGATTCTTTCTAAAACAATTATTTAGAGTATGACCAATACCCTTACAACCCCAACAAAATTGTTTATACTGATTTTCTAATTTTTTTACTTAATTACAATTACTAGCTTTATGACCTATTTTGTCACAAAATCCGCACTTTTCCCGCGAGGCTGCCACAGCTGCTAATTTTCTACATTCATTCATAGAATGTCCTATCAAATCACAATATTCACAAACTTTTCTTACTCCTCCATTATTATAACTACTTTGATTTTGCTGTCTGAATCGATTACTGTAATATCTTTGTTACTGTTGATTACCATTGTAATTACCATTGTTATAATTATTTCTATTATTGGCGTAATTATTTCTAAAACTATTTCTATTAACTTGTTGAGTACTTTGCGCTGTTTTAAATTTTTCACAGTCTTTTACTTCATGCCCTAATCCTTCACATAATTGACATTTCAACTGCTGCTTAGCTTTATAATCTTGAACAAGAATTTTAATCTTTTCACAATTACTACTATCATGATCTATAGTTTCACAAATTGTACAAAACTGAAATTTATTTTCACCTAAAGTACAAAATTTTGTAATATGTCCTCTTTTATTACATCTCGTACAGTATACTTCAGGACAATTTTGCTAATCACAAAAACTACATTTTCTTGAATTTTGAATAGATGAATTTACACATTTATTAGGATTATGTCCTGGTTCTTTACATTTTGAACTTAATATATACTCTAAAATATATGTACATTGCGAAGCTTCATGTCCCATTTCTTGGCAATATTGACAATGAAAGTTTTGTTTTCTATTCAATTTACAAGAGCTTATTGAATGACCCGATTTACTGCAAAAATTACAAATTAATTTTATTTTATCCTTGACTGCATTACAATTATTTGAGACATGATCATCTTCTTTGCAATATACACATCCTGCATTTTTGCAAAATAATGCTTCATGATCGCGATCTTTACACATTTGACAAAACATGACTTTATTTAATTGCTCGGCTTTTTCCCCATAAAAATTATTTATCAAACTCTAACTAAAACCTTTTTGTCTTTCTAATTCCTTTTTTATTTTAAGCGCAGCTTGTGACATTTGAGGAAATGTGTTTTCATTTCCCAATTTTATTTCAGGTTTTAACCCTTTTTTACTTGCTACTTTACTATCTAATTGCACTGCAAAACTCCTTTCCTCAGCTTCCGAAAGACCCTCCAATTTTTTCAGTTCTTTAATTTTTAAAACTAAATCTTTAACTCTGTTATTGTAAGATAATACGGACTCATTATTCTTCTAAAATAGGATATAATACTCGTATGGCATCTATTAACTCTGCAATTGAATCCAAATTATTGTTTCTCAATACTCTTCCTACTTCACCCTTTAATCTAAATATTAGCAAACTAGTTACATTTTTTTTATCAATATCATCAATTAAATTTTTTACGTCTTTCAAAATATCTATGTAGTCTGTAGGTGACATATTTTTTCCATCAAAATCCGGTACATAATTAGCAATCTTTTCTAAACTCAATTTTATCGGCTTTCGATTTGACTGATCACCAGAGTGACCAGCACCATTTAGAGCCATGTTCACAGAATTTTCAATAGAGCAATTTATTTCTACTTGAATAACTTTACTATTATCCTGAAATTTACTAGCTTCTAACTTTGTATCCTGTTCTATAATATTCAAATCAATTAAATTAGTATTGGATATTTCAAGCTGTTGTTCTGTAATCGATCTATCAAGTATATCCGATGTCTGCGATTCTGAATCTGAAAATTTTGTATTATTTTGAATTTCTAATGCTGTAGTATCTTTTGCTGTTGTATTTGTAAGGTTATCAAATTCAATATTTTCTGCCTTTTCAAGATTTTCGCGTTGATTATTTATATCATCAATATTCTTCAACAATGTACTATTCAGCGAATTATACCCTTGATCAAACATAGGTAAAATATCTTTTGACGTACCTGTTATTAAACTCTGTTCAGCTTGAAAACCTCCAATATCTGAATACCTATTACTATTTTCTACTTCAAATGTTTCATTTAAAATACTGTCTGTCGCATCAAAAAAATTTTATGAAATAGCTTTATTTGATTTTGGAGTTGAATTTTGTTTTCCCTTAACTATTGGACTTGAAATATTTCTTATAGCACCAGTATTAGGATTTATTTGGTCTAATGAGTCTTTATTTATTTCAGAACTTGACGTTTTTACAGGCGATCTCTGTAGTTTACTACTTCTTTTAAACGGATCTATTGTTAAAGATTTTTCAAGATACTTTTCGAATGAAGGATGCTTTTGAATTTGTTGCCGAGTTAATTTTCTAAATGGCAAACAATCCTCAACAGTTTTATTATCCTTATCACTCATTTGATTTTTTAATAATCATAGTTTACTATTCGAATAAAATATACTATTCCACGTTAAAAATTCGTATCCACGCTAGCAATATTCGCGTTTCCAATTTGTGTCCACACTAGCTATGTCCGCATTTAAAATGTATGTCCGCGTTATTGACGTCCGCACTATGGTAACGTGTCCGCGCTAAAGATTTCTGTCCGCATTAAAAATTTGTGTCCGCGATATGAAGATGTGTCCCCGGTTTAGATGTCCCGCGTTACCAAAATGTGTCCACGATATGGAGATGTGTCCCCGGCTTAGATGTCCCGCGTTACCAAAAATGTGTCCGCGTTATGGAAATCGTCCCGGTTCAGATTTCCCACGTTACCAAAAATGTGTCCGCGTTAATTAGTCAGGGAGTCAGGGAGTTCAATAGTGGGATATCGTGCACTTTCTTCAAAAGATGTTTTGACAGTCAAAATTTGTTTGTGGGAACTTACTGAAAGTAACCCTAAATTCTCGACTTCGGACCTGATCGGGAACATTGTTATTATTGCAAAATAAACTTAAAAAAAGCACTTTTTTTTAGTTTTCCGCGAATAACGTTTTTGTAACGCATTTTATGCAAAAAAAGGTAGAGAGGAAAGTTGTTTAGAATTGAATTTCCAATCAGACACATGTATTCACGAATGCAAAATTAACTTTTTTCATCGCTAAATTGTTAAACAAAAAAAAACTTTTTCCAAATTTTCACATTGCCGCAGTTTTTTCAAAAAAAAGATCTTTTTCGTCGGATAAGCTCTCAATGATGACTTTTAGTACAAACAATCTAAAAATCGTTGCCCGATCCATATATCTCAAAATGGCGTCCTATTGCAAAATTATTTACCCGAAAATTTCAAATTCATTTCAAATTTGCCCATGGAATGATAAACGGATCCAACTGCGCTTAATCGATAGCTTTTGACGTACTTAATAAATGCTAAAAAGAAATTTTCTTAAAATTAATATTTAACAACATTTTTAGCAATAAATAGTTTTTATTTTCGCCAATTTTTAAGTTAGAGAAACGCGGTAAAATGCATTTTAAAGTACTTAAAAAACCATGAATTTTCGTAAAAAATTCGTCAAGATCCGACCAATAGGAGCCGAGATACGAAATTTTTTTCAACCGACGATTACACCGAAACTATTTAATATTTTTTAATGAATTTTCACACAATGCTCGTTGAAATGATGCTCTAGATGATAGCATTTTTCTTGATAGTCGTAATGGACTTAATTCTTGTAAAAGGACCGATGAACGGATGCGAGATCAGCGCGCGCGGCCGCGTGACTGCTCCGGCCGGACGGCGCGGTGGTGGGGGGGGGGGACCGCCGCTGCGGCTTTCGTGAACCTTAGATGCAAATTGATTTTCTCGGCAACTAAGGTCCTACGTTAATGCTTTTTGCTTATTTTATGTGTTTTTTCCTCAACTTTCACGTCGTGTCAATAAAATTTACATGAGTGCAATGCAAATACCCGAAAATTACGTTTTTTAGATGTAAATTTAATTTCTCGGCAACCAAAGGTCCTACGTCAATGCTTTTTTTTTAATTTTATGTGTTTTTGCCTCAACTTTCACGTCATGTTAATTAAATTTTTATAAGTGCCATACAAACACAAGAAAATTTCATGTTTTCTGTTATATGCAGTACTACATAATGTATTCATATTTTGTATATATGTGTGTGTGTGTGTATTAATTTAAAAGCTCAATACAAGGATAGTGTTTGCTTACGATTTCAGCATTAAACGGAATTAAAGAATTAATGTCGATAAAGTAAAAAGCATTATCGCAGTAGGACCTTTGGTTTACTTTTTAAACCATTTTCTCCCCTTTAGGCTATGAAAAAACGCATGCATGTGTAAGATCCTACGTGTATATACTGTATATACATTATACACGTAGGATCTTACAAAAAAATCATATTCGCTGTTGAAACAGATGAAAAGTTATTTTATACATGTAAAAACATTTATATACATAAGCATAATCTCATGTAAATCGATTAAATTCAATGCAGCTCCAGAAAGTTGTATACAATTATATTTTATGGACATTAATTCTTTAATTCCGTTTAATACAGAAATCGTAAGCAAACACTATCCTTGTACTGAGCTTTTAAAATTAATATACACACTTATATATACAAAATATGAATACATTATGTAGTACTGCATATAACAAAAACCATGAAATTTTCTTGTGTTTGTATGGCACTTATGAAAATTTAATTAACATGACGTGAAAGTTGAGGTAAAAACACATAAAATTAAAAAAAAGCATTGACGTAGGACCTTTGGTTGCCGAGACATTAAATTTACATCTAAAAAACGTAATTTTCGGGTATTTGCATTGCACTCATGTAAATTTCATTGACACGACGTGAAAGTTGAGGAAAAAACACATAAAATAAAAAAAAAGCATTAGCGTAGGACCTTTGGTTGCCGAGAAAATCAATTTGCATCTAAGGTTCACGAAAGCCGCACCGGCGGTCCCCCCCCCCCACCACCGCGCCGCCCGGCCGGAGCAGTCGCGCGGATCTCGCATCCGTTCATCGGTCCTTTTACAAGAATTCTGTCCATTACAACTATCAAGAAAAATGCTATCATCTAGAGCATCATTTGAACAAGCATTGTGTGAAAATTCATTAAAAAATATTAAATAGTTTCGGTGTAATCGTCGGTTGAAAAAAATTTCGTATCTCGGCTCCTATTGGTCGGATCTTGACGAATTTTTTACGAAAATTCATGGTTTTTTAAGTACTTTAAAATGCATTTTACCGCGTTTCTCTAACTTAAAAATTGGCGAAAATAAAAACTATTTATTGCTAAAAATGTTGTTAAATATTAATTTTAAGAAAATTTCTTTTTAGCATTTATTAAGTACGTCAAAAGCTATCGATTAAGCGCAGTTGGATCCGTTTATCATTCCATGGGCAAATTTGAAATGAATTTGAAATTTTCGGGTAAATAATTTTGCAATAGGACGCCATTTTGAGATATATGGATCGGGCAACGATTTTTAGATTGTTTGTACTAAAAGTCATCATTGAGAGCTTATCCGACGAAAAAGATCTTTTTTTTGAAAAAACTGCGGCAATGTGAAAATTTGGAAAAAGTTTTTTTTTGTTTAACAATTTAGCGATGAAAAAAGTTAATTTTGCATTCGTGAATACATGTGTCTGATTGGAAATTCAATTCTAAACAACTTTCCTCTCTACCTTTTTTTGCATAAAATGCGTTACAAAAACGTTATTCGCGGAAAACTAAAAAAAAAGTGCTTTTTTAAGTTTATTTTGCAATAATAACAATGTTCCCGATCAGGTGCGAAGTCGAGAATTTAGGGTTACTTTCAGTAGGTTACCACAAACAAATTTTGACTGTCAAAAAATCTTTTGAAGAAAGTGCACGACAAAATGCCAGGACTCCCGGACTAAATGTAATGTGTCCGCGGTTAAAGAAATGTGTAGTATACCAGGCCACTCAACTCGCGAGCGCGCGACCCACTTTTCGCGTTTTGCAACTTTGCAAATTTTTACCACCGATGGACTTACAAACTGCTCAAATTAAACCGTCATATGTTCATTCACTATACTTATTGAATTATATGTCCTGACTTTTACTCAATTTATTTATTAATAATTCATTTTCCGCAAATTTCAATAAATTATCAAATTTAATTCCTAGTTCTAATTGAAATTGCGATTTATCTACTTGCTCAACTTCTACTTTACTATCTTCAATTTTCGGTATTTGCAAAAATAAATCTATTTCACTATTTATTTTCGATAATTGCTCTATTAATTGCTTCCTATTGTTCAATAATTTTTGCAAAAATAATTTTTTTCCACTTCTTTTCTTTTTAATCACTTTACTTTGACAGTTTTCAAAACTCATTTGATTAATCGGAACAAAATTGAGAACAGTGACCGCTATTGAGCAGATCAAAGGATAGGTCGCTACTCAGCAGACCCAAGGAATAATTAGAGTGCCTGCTACTAAGCAGGTTAAAAGAAAAGTCGCTACTAAGCAGACCTTAGGAAAAAGAAAACTGAACTCAATTAATCAAATGGTTATCTATTTATCTTAATTATTTCAACTTTACTATTATTTCGATATATGCTCTATTATTTTTGCCATGCTTTTATTAAATTAATTACTTGTTCGATTCGTATCGGAACCAATTGTTATGTCCCACCTACACTCAACCATTACACCAAGATCCCGATTCTCTTGTGATTAACTCATACTATCTTTGCATTTGCAGAAATCCAGGACCAGATTCTTCTATTTTCGCGGTTGCAAGAAAATAGAGATCCCGATTTTCTTGCGAGGCGAGGAATAACAATATTGATATTTTCATATCGCTAATGATTTAGACTTTTGCTTTTAGTGAAGCGACACGAAAAAAGATACCGCAATTTTCATGTGCTATTCACAGTAGAACGATTTGTGCTTTCCTTATACCAAACGGATTGGAATTATGTTTTTTTTAGTCGCAAAGAAATCAGGCGATGTAAAATGTTTGGGATCCTGAATTGTTTCGCACATAAGGAATTGTTCTCATCGTACCATTTAATATTACACATATACCAATAGTAGTAACCGTTTTTTTTTGCAACGCACGAAAATCGGAATCCTGATTTTCCTGCAGCTCTACAATCTAATATGTAAATAGTTGGGTGGTTGGAAGATTCATATATTAATATATTTCATGTCACATGAAAATCGGGATTCCTATTTTCTTGAAAGTGCCAGAAAAGAAGTATTCCATTTGTTTGACATGTGCAAGAAAAGCGCCCATCTCTTTCTGTTATAAAAAATTGGATTGTCTACTTGACTTGATTGTATTGATAGAAAAGCACAATCCCGATATTTTTGCGCAGGTAAAAAAATCTGTAAAAATTGATGAATGAGTCTCTTGCGCTGCTAGTAAGTCACCGGTTTCACTGAGTCACTACAAACGGTTAATGAGTCTTGAAATTCTACAAGCATTAACAAATTGAGATTGTGTTTCGCATGAAAATCGAGGTCTTGGTTTAGCGGCAACAGAAATTAATTGGGAAAATAAACTAACCAAGGAAGACAGTATTCTGATTGAGTTGCGTCTCAAAAAATTGATTGTAAAAATAAGACACATCGGGGTACGCAGTATCTCTATTTATTTGAGTCGCGAAAAATTCGGGATACTAATCGGAACCGATGTTACTGATTCCTTTTCTCAGCCATTAAATCAAGATCCCAATTTTCTTGTGATTTAAAATTCGAATATCTTTGCATGTGTAGAACTTCTACAACTGATTCTTCATTCTGTAACGACACAATGGCACCAGTATCATGAGGTGCCAGCGGTTCAAGATAATTCCCAAACAAGAACGCTCAAAAGGGCCCACCTTGATCCATAAATGGAAACCATTGCTGCCAATATTGGATTGCAGTATTGGCATGACATTGCACTTACATAGTAATGATAAGATAGGCCCAAAATACAAAATAAAGTACTGGTTCAGTATTGTATGCAGATATTTAACCAGTACTGTACTAGAGGTATAGTTTATTAGAAAAATGCTTTTATAAATACTCATTGTTGATTTCAATCAATAAACAATCAATGATAGACTCTTTTTCGAACAAATATAATTATTTTATTAATGAAAACATATAATGATTTAATAGACAATATTTATAGGTTATTTTCTATAGACTCTTTTTCGAATAAATATAATTATTTTATAAATGAAAACATATAATGATTTAATAGACAATATTTATAGGTTATTTTCTAAGTATCTTCTTTTTCTTCCACCGTCTCGATCTTGAACTCCGGACAACCATCGCAAAACGTAAGACCGAATCAACTGTTCCGATACTTCAAATTTTGCTTGGATAATTTCTGAAAATCAATCATTTATATTAAGCGTATCATTCAAATTGTACAATTTTATTCAAAAATCGTGTACCTTTCATAATCTGGAAGCATTCTGTTGAACTAAAATTGTCTTTTTGATTTGCACCAAGCTTTTTGCTACATCCTGAATAGGTTTTCTGCACAGTGACGGTAATAAGGGAACTCTGAATTTTTGAAATAGCGTTTTGATATGTGGTTTCGCCAAGCGTGCGCGTTGTCATCCAGATTTTCTGTAAAATAAAAATTTTTTTAAAATTCTGCATCAAAACATATATATCAATTTTTATTTCATTTTAAACTTCAAATTACGAGAGCATCTTTGCATCTTGTACTTGCAGCAACATCACTCTCAAAAACTTTAAAGGCATCGACGTTATTGTAAGGAAACTCCTTTGTCAATCTAGCGACATCGCTGTTGGCTAACTGTCCTATTCCACCAGTTGCAATGATGTTGCAGGACAATTTGTCAAAAAATTGACGCAAATCATATTGAACGCTGGCTTTGATTGATTTTACATATTTCTTCATAGACTTCTCCAATTTTTTCAGGTCTTCTTTGGTGGCACATTCATCTGCAGAAAGAAAATAAATTAGTAAAAAATTCAGATGAGAAAATAATAAGATAAGACAATACAGTAAAATAAAAAATATTGTTATACTTACTATATGTATATTTATCGTGGACATTTCTCCATTCTTCCGGATTCTCAGGAGCAAGAGTATTTGCAGCGGATGGATTGCACTTCCTCTTTTTTCGCCGAACATTATCAGTCTGCTCAACTGCTGAAATTTTAAATTATTTGATTCAAATAATTTATAAATAATATAAATTGGTGTTTTAATTTTGTATTTGTTCTTATCAGAATTATTTGGTTCTTCTGGAACGTCTTCGAGCTCATTCCATATGTCTCTGGAATTAAGATTCAGAATCTCTGGCTCTACTACAGACATGTTCAGTTCATTGCTCGTCTCCTCTGAGCTCGTAAAGATTGGATTCTTAAATGATTTTTCTAATCTTCTTCTCCCTTGCTCCAAATTCTCTAAAATAGATGTAAAAATAGTCTCAATCGTAAATATGCGGTTCTTCAATTTTTATTGCGTATGCGCGCAGCAACTTACGCTAATCAAGCCTACATTTGCTTTAAACATTACACTTTAAACTTCGACTTCAGTTACGTGTGTCATAATATACAATAACTTACTTGCTTGCTTAACGATTTCAATCTCAAAAGCAGTCCAGTCTTCAGCTGGTTCTTTCCCTTCCTCAACCCAAGCTGACACTAGGTTATACTGATTTTCTGGCGGGTATTTACAGAAAATCTTCTCATCAGCCACGTCAAGCCACGATTTCGGTACGAGCTCCACAACTCGCATTCCATCTGATGTGGTACTGCCGACGAAAACTATCACCACGAACTTTGTATTCTCTCGGAAATTCATCTTGATACAATAAAATATTGATGAGAATTTTGAAAACTTGTGGAACGTTATGTATGATACGTAGTTAAGATAGTTGTATATATTTGCCAGTTTGCGAGGAAGAGAGAGAGTCCCTTCTCTCCGTTCGTGCGGTTTCCGAATTCGCCTTGATAAGAGAAGATAAACAGAAATATAAATAATAGGAATCAAATACATAGCTCTTACGGAAGGTCTTTTCAAGGCGATTCCCAGAATTTTGACCAAATATTTATCAATGATTTTCCAACGATTTTCCAATTATTCGTTCTAATCATTACATTACAAAAAAAAATTCAATATAATTTTAAAACAATTTATTTAAATTAATATGAACAGAGCATTTATAGATTATATTTACAGATTTATTTATGCAGTAATTGGTTGATTAAAATAATTGAACCCAAATTTAATTTTAAATTATTTTTTTATAGACTTCGACTTACTACTCATTCGTGTAACTCAAACATACTTGGAGGAGCATGGGTAACTAAAGGCATCGCAGTATTTTATACGATATCCTTCCATCTTGAGCTTATTATTTTCCATAAACAATCTATGTATTTCAAAAATGTTGTCATCTGATAACCAAACGATGTTATGAGGTGCTACTGGCTTGAGAATTGTTTGTCAAAAATGAACTTGCAATAGATCATAATCATTTTCTTGACTTTGTGGTTGAAAAGACGCATTTTTTTTCAAAATTTCACTAAATTTATAATTTTTGCTGACAAACGATTGTGTTCCAGATTGTATTTCATGTAAGCGTCGAGAAATCTGTACAAGAGGATATTTTGGACCTCGTACTAATTTTACGATTTTACCTATGCTAGATTCACAACTAAATGCTGAATAAGCTGACATAGGAGTTTTCACAAACCTCACATCGTCTACAATATGTATTAAATTGTGAAAGTTCCCAGTTTGGCTGTCTTTTCCATACATAGGCATAAGTTTAAAAAATTTTCGGAGTAAGCTATTTGCATAAACTGCATATTGTACAGCCATACCTTCTTTAAATAATACTCGACAAGCTACGAAGAGGAGAAGTAAATGCTTATGTTTTTCAACAGAAATAGCAGGTTTGAACAAAAATGGTAATACATAGAGCAAAATAAATTGGTACTGAGTTGCTTTCCAATGCTTCAAGTCCTCCAGATCAAATTTTTTTCGTTGAAATTCAGCTGGTATACCTGCACTCATACTTTTTAGTACCTGATTTACATCTGCTTTTTGCTTTCTACTTAATTTGTGAGGAGAACCAGCTTCTGTATATTTTTCAAAAAGGCTCTTCATAACTCCTAAGCATAACAGATGCATTGGGTCCAAAAAACTTGCTTAATAGGATCGACATTTACTAGATGAGTCAATGGAGAGTCTTCTTCTTTTTTTTTGATGCTCTTTTTGTACCTTGTTAAGGAAAGATTCTTTCGATTGCAAAGGGCAGTCCATTTGGGGATAAACTCGTCTTTTATTTTCCATTTTTCCTCTAACAGTACACCTTTCGCAAGCAAAGAATCCACCATGACCTTTACAGCACTTAATCATAGATCGTGCTGGAGTATTACAAGAAAAACCTTTTATTTCAAAGGTATATTTCTTATCAGATATGATAAAACCATCTTGAATGAGCTTATTTGCTTCGGTGACAAAATCATTTAAAAAATCGTTCATGTTTTTCGGCTTAGAGTCACCGCAAAATAAAGCTACCGTTGCTGGTTTACACACGTAGTCTTCATGAAAAATTTTGATCTGAATTGGCCAGCATTGCTTGCTTGAGCTTTTGTACATGGAAGCTCCATCAGTATTTACCAAGACAACTATATGATTATCATTGTAATTGCCTGATTTCAACATAACTTTCAAGATTTGCTCGATGCCAAAATATGTATATAATCCATTATTGGATTTTCCGGTAGGTATTATTTTTGTTGGATGGCTGAATTTTTTTGTAAAGTTTCAGCAGTTCTTGGTAAATCTGTGTTGCCTTCGTCGTACAGAATCCGAAGCAGATCTGTAATTGCTGCATTTCTCAGAACAAATATATAATTAATACTCCAATCTTGTAATTTCTCTCTGAGGGTAGCGTGCTTTGTAATATTCTGATTTACCTAAGATTATAGTAACAATGCAATGGTTAATAATTAAATGTCAAAAACTGCTAATTATATAGAAATTAAAAAACTTCATTCTATAGTATTTATAGGATAAAAGGTGAAAACCTCGGGATCTTCTTCTTTACTGTCAGAGTGTTAGGTCCTGACTACTTCAATTTAATGCCTATAGTCAGGATTATTTGTAGGGATAAAATCTAGCAATTTTAAGTACCAAACTCTCTCAAATAAATGTATTTCCCATGAGAACAAAATCAGAACTTACCTTGTTTGAATTTATGACGTTGGATAGTCCTTTGTTATTCAAGAAGAATTGTTGCAGGTCCAGTTAATGTTTTTGTAAGATCGTTGTCTTCAAAACAACCCAATGATTTAAACACTTTCCTTCAGATCTCAACGTACAGGTTTTTAGGATTTAATTAAATTATTCCACACAATAAAAGTATACTATTACTTACTATATTTATTTTCTAACAAAACTTTAAAAACAGTAACACAACTTAAAAGTATGTAAACCGTAATAAGTTACAACAATGAATTTTAAATAATCAAAGCTCCGCCAATTTTCGAACCGGCGTGGACGGAGTCGATACAAAATCTTGACTGCCTAATTGAGGGCATTGCGTCTCTTTTAAGCACTAAACTTAATTTACAAATTTACAACATTATTGATTATTAATTTTCAAACATTCTGTAATCCTACATACAATATCGAGATCTTTCAAAAGTATAACACTTAGTCTGCGTTTCGCAAGCTCAGCGTCAGCTGAACTCTTACTTTTGAAAGTGTGACAATCATCAAACCTTATGCAATTAACGTAATCGATGTTATGGTTTGAATTTTGAAAGCAATATTATTCCCTCAAATTATCAACTTCCAACTATTAATTTTGCAGCTAAAAATTCAAATAGATAACGTCATACGACGTCACAAGAGTATTTTGAATGGCTCGATATCAGACTGGTAGATTCATCTAAAGTAGTGCAACTTTCTATATCAGAGCTCCTCTTGCCAGCCGTGAAAACACTGTCGACATTATTTTCATCGGCTTCTGCATCAGTAAAACTGAAAAAATTCGAAATTTTTGTAAACACAATTTTGTATTTTAATTTGATCTTAAACGTAAAAAACTCACTAGCTTGATGCATTACATAATCCAGTATCTGTAAGTTTCCTTGTTTCATTGTAATCTTCGGCAATGAAACTTTTTGCATTTCCAATATCACTAAAGTTAATAAAATATTTTTATTTTTTTTCAATGACCATTAATGTCTACTAAATAAAGCCATACCTTGCTAATTTATTATGACCAGCTTCTAACCTTTTCTCCAAATCTACATTTAACTTTTCTGTTAAGCTTTGATTAATTATTTCATCTTCACTGCACGCACTGTCACTTGAACTTATTTTTCGCTTCTTCAAAGCTCTCGATTTTTTAACGTACGAATACCCTTTCGATGCCATTATCAGTAGTATGCTTTAATTGGCACAAATAAATATTATTGACGTTTGAGGTTATTTATTTACGTTTCAATAGGTTATAAGATTGGCGCTGTGTAAATAAATAACCTATAAGTAGGAATATCGGCAAATTGTCTTGGGCAGTTACCGTTTGCCAGGCGTTGGCCCGTTCTTATCATTTCGATAGCTGGCACAACCATTGGACCAATGTCGGAAAAATATTGTTAGGTTAACAGCTTCAGCTCAGTATCGGGCCCGTCCATCATCATTGGACGTTCTTGTTTGGATTGAGAGTTTGTTTGTCGTTCAATGTAATGAAATGGAGTTAGCAATCGAATTTTTTCGTGGCACTAAGAAATGGATGCTTTTCTTTCACACGCCAAGCCAACTGCAAGAAAGTGGACATCCCGATTTTCTTGCGATGCGATTATAAAACAATATTGTAGTTTTCTGATCGCTAACGATCTAGACAATTGCTTTAGTAGTAATATAGTAGCAAGGAAATCGGCATCCCAATTTTCATGCGCTGTACGAAATGGAACTATACTACGTTTTTTATGTCATAACGTTTAGAATTCTGCTTTTTTTGATTCACAATTAAGTTAGGCGACGTAGAATAGACGGGATCATGAATGCTTTGCATGTAAGGGAATTATATCAACGTATCATTTGATGTTATTGATGTTGTACACGTAGTTGATTTCATTTTTTTAGACCGCATGTAAGTCAGAATCCCGGTTTCCTTACTGCTCTACTTAAAATGATTCGGCGGTAAGAACATTTTTGTATTAATTTTGTCGCATTTTATCTCGCCTCTTCTACCAGACTAATCGCGAAGACAAAGTTAGTCTGTTCAAAATTCTTGTATTTAATTATTGAATTGTCACAAGACAAATCGTACGGGCAAAAGAGTTTGTTGAATAGTCTCACATTTCCTCTCACAATTCATCTTGAATTTTCTGCGAGACCAATCACAAAAACATAAGTATTCTGCTGGAAAGTTTTGCATTTTATTTCGTATTTTTACGTGGTACGCAAGTTGCGTCAAAAAAACTATGGATCGTACCACTTGGAGTGCGTAATTGGCGACCCTGTTTAACTAGACGCCTTCCCGACAGCTGGTGCGCATGTTCTGTTGAAAAACTACGGAGCGCACTACCTGGAGTGCGTAGTCGGCAACTTTATTTAATTAGACGCCTTCCCGGCAGCTGGTGCACAAGTTCTGTTGAAAAACTACGGAGCACACCACCTGGAGTGCGTAATCGGCGACTTTATTTAATTAGACGCCTTCCCGGTACCTGGTGTACAAGTTCTGTTGAAAAACTACGGAGCGCACTACCTGGAGTGCGTAATCGGCGACCCTGTTCTCCTAGACTTATCGCCGGTACCTGATGCATGCGCTTTGTCGGAGAACGGCGGAGCACACCACCTAGAGTGCGTAATCGGCGACACTGTTCACCTAGTCTTATTGCGGGTACCTGGTGCACGCACTTTTCCAAAAAGCCACGGAGGACACCACCCGGAGTGTGTAATCGGCGATCTTGTTCACCCAGATATTTTCCCGGTACTTGGTACATGCGCTTTTCCAAAAAGCCCCGGAGCGCACCATCTAGAGTGCGTAATCGGCGACCCTGTTTACCTAGACTCATCGCCGATTCCTGGTGCACGCGTTTTGTCGGAGAGCTACTGAGCGCACCATCTAGAGTGCGTAATCGGGTTGCCTGTTCACCAGACACTTTGCCGCTATCTAGTGCACTCATTTTGCTAAAAAGCTACGGATCGCACTATCCGGAGTGCGTAATCGGCGATCCTGTTCACCGAGATACTCCTGACCCCCCTGGTGACATAGCTACTATGCCGGTTCAAAGAACACGTGACAGTGTGTACCACTTTGATTCGACGTACTATCTATTTTCGTTTTTAATCATTCTATTTGTCTAGAGATAATGCTACGCTATATAAATGCATAGGCGGTAGAGCAACCTGGACTCCGTCATCGGGCAGCTAGATTACCTGCATAACTTTCAGAGTTGCAATGCGAATGATCGATATGCTTAATTTTTTCTAAACCCGTAAAGTCGCGCTATATCTATATGTATTTGTTTATAGGGCTATATATTGTGACGGTCAGCCGTCAGCCCCAGCTCGCCTGGACACCACCGGAGCCGTGCTAAAAAAAGCATACGCTAAGACCCGGTGGTGTTTACAGGAAAGCAGGGCAGAGATGAGAGCAAGACAGAGAGAGAAGACACGGCCGGAGCAGCAGAGCAGAGCAGCGCGACGAACAGCTGAGCAGAAGCCACGCTCAGCGCGAAGCATGCGCGGCGCCGCACGAGACAGAGAGAGAGAGAAGCACCACGCGCGCCACAGCGAGAGAGCGGCAGAGAGAGGGAAGCCGCGCGAGAGCGAGCGAGAGAGAAGATAGCGGCGACGGCTGAGAGCGCAGCACGGCGAGCGAAGCCACGAGGCGTACGCGCGCGAGCGACCGCCGCCATGTTGGCGAGCGCGGTAGAGAGAATAAGAGCGAGCGAGAGCGAGATAGACAAAGACGGAGAATACAATGTGAGCGTAGAAAGTGGAGGCACGCGACGAGCCTCGAACGTTATTGGCGACGGGTGGAGGGCTGCGGCTCGATCCACAGCGGTACGCGAGCGAAATATTATAGAGAAAAATTGTAAGAGGAAATTCAGGCGGAAAATGAATGATTGAATGCGACGACAGCCAGACAGAGCGAACTAACGAATTCGAATTTCGCGCGCGAGGATATTTATTAGTAAGAGGGCGCTAGGTCAGAAATGTGCTATATCAGGCTATCACGTGATATCGCGTGAGTAAGAAAGGACAGCCAGAAAATATATGCGCGAGAAAGAGACAGAGAGAGACGCCGCGGTCGCAATGGCCGCGCAACAGGTAGAACAGTAGTATCCAGTGAGCAGCAGGCAAAATCGGACGCACTCCAGGACCACATATTTTCCCTCCGCATTCTCCACGACATAACCTCCAGCGTTATACTGTCGAGGTTCGCTCCGCGAAGTCATTCTGCGCCGCGCGACATTACAGGGAACGAGACATCATCCGGACGAGAGGACGAGCAGTCATCGCAGTTTACAGCCAGGTAGACACTTATTATTTCAAAGTGCGCGTCCCCGCGTCGGCCGGACTTACCGCCAGAGCGTGCCTCCCGCACGCGAGCCTTTCGCACTCTCTTATCTTATTCAATAAATGCCAGGCCGTCCATTTTAATACTGTGCGTGTTTTTTATTTAACGAGCCCCCGCCTATCCTTCTTCCCAAAAATTCGCGGCCGCGAGATATAAGTTTGTGCACCGCTGAGCAGCCGGCAAAGCGGTTGGTGAACCGGGCGTCCAACAATTAATAATTAAAATACGGTTCATCCGGCAGCCCGATAAAAGGGCGCGATCACGTTGTGGAGCTCTCGACGGCCTCCCCGAGAGAGCAATAAGAACCACAACGTCACATTGACGCCCAACGTGCGGCGAAAAAGGATCGGGGAAAAGTGAAAAAACGAAACACGCTAGACTTGGCCATTTTGTGCCACGCGGTCGGCTAAGGCGGCCATATTGAAAAACGTGACGCGAGTAAATGAACACGGCGGAGATAGTAAGCCGGAGAAGAATAAAAATTTAATTTCGAAAACGAGGCAGTGCAGTGGAAAATTTCAAGAAAAATTTTTTTTTCTTTTTCTCTCAGTGAACGGTCAACGATATAGGAGCATTTCCGAAAAATTTTTTTTTCTCGTCAACAGTCAGAAAAAAATCGCTTGCAATGCGGCCAAGCCGTACGTGTAGTCAATTTCAACAACCGACAGAATTAAACAAATTCCGCGAGTGCCTCCCAATATATACGACCATTTCCGAAAAAAATCGAAATTTTTTTTTTCTCTACAATTCCAACACGTGCACCACCCACTCAACGAAATTGAATTTATGCTGGCCAGAGACAACGTCCCAATATTTTGCATGCCAACAATAATTAATAATAATTATTTATAATTACCTCCAATACTATATATACCACCCTTATAACTAACAATACCCTCATATTTCTATAGACGGTTAACGGTAGTACGTCGAAAATTATTTTATAAATTTCACTACATGAGACAGATAGGAAAATTTCTTGACAGTAGACAATCAGACGCTAGATTTTACAATTACAGGAAGATCAGAGAATTATTGTTCGTACTATTAAATCAGAACAAACAAGATTTTTTTTTGAAAAACCAGTAATAAAAATCAGATCGCGTCAGAATTGAATATCAGCCAGAAATTCCAAGATGTCCAACGCCGGCCACCAAGAAATAATGGAGAAACTTAGAAAACACAGGGAGGTTAGAGCTATAGTAAGAGAAGTAATTAAACTGGATCGAAAAGAGATTCAAAACGCATTAGAAGACATTCAAGCAGAGACAAACGGAACAAGAGGTGTATTACAGGATCGCTTACTACGAGCAAGAGTGCTATTGGAAACAAAGTTAGATGCACCATGGTATCCATGGGACGGCAAACCAACGATCCCAAGGCTCAGACAATTGAACGAGGAAAACCATGGAACAGAAAAATCAGATGTAGTGCAATTACTTACTCAACTACAACCAGTTGTACCACAACAACAGTATGTACAACCAAACGCATCCACGAGTATACAATACTCAGAACATGTCAAGCAGTTACTCACAGACTCAGCAGATAAATCGCTGCAAAGTAACAAATGGTTCGTAAGTCAACACACATCAACACTATTACACTCATCGCCAGGGAAAAAGCATATTCCGGTGGACAGCTCGTTCGCTAAAAATCTGCCAGAAATAGAAGAATTAACAAATCCAACAGGAACGAAGAAAAAAACCATATCCACGGAAGAGAGGCTAAGCGTAACAACGAGTCAAAGCGAAAAATCGGATAATGAAGAAGCAGTCGAAACGCAAAGACGAAAATTAGAAAAAACAATCCACGAGTTACAGATTACAACAACAGAAACAGACACGAACAGTACAACTATTACAAGAATTAGCAAGAATAAACCATCCAAATCAAAAACGTCACAAAAACACAAGAAGTCACGACCACCGCCAAAATTCAGCAGCTCGTCGGAAGAATCATCGGACAGCTCGTCAGACAGTATCTCGTCAGATAGTGATGTTCCACAATCTCACAGACAGAGAGCTAACAGACGACTAGACAGAAGTCACAACAGTATAAACGCAAAAAATCATCTCAGTCATTTACAATTGATCAGAAACCTAAAGATTGAATATTCAGGCTCGTCGAAGGAAGACCCAGAAGACTATGGAAGAAAATTAGAAGGCATCAAGGACAGCCTAGATATTCGCAGCAAGGCTATGTTGAAACTGGTACCTTACACCTTGACTGGAAGAGCACAAATGTGGTATCAAACCGAAAAGACAGATATACAGTCATGGAAAGACTTCTTAACCGCATTTAAAGAACAATTCTATACTTCCGCAAACACCAATGACGTAATGGATGAACTGCTTCGACGCACGCAAGGCAACGGAGAAAAGATATCGACTTATATTATGAACTTCAGACACATAGCCGATCATCTACAAAAACCAATGCCAGTCAAGAAACAGATCGCCCTACTCATCGACAGATTGCGACCAGTTTATAGAAAAGCCCTCAAAGATAAGAAGATTAAAATTTTCCACGACGTAAAGAAGTACTGCAAAGAGCTAGAAGACGAACTCGAACATGATGCCAGGTACGCTCCGCCACCACCAGCAGAAAAATCAAAATTCCCAGCAGCAGCATGGTCAACCACTCCAAAACCAAAAGTTGCCGGAACAGAAGAAATAGCGGAAACCATAGAAGAACCAACCAAGACAAAGAAAAAGAAAAACAAAAAGAAAAAACCAGCAACAATAGAGGAAGCAAAGACAGAAACACCAGTTAAGACACAAGAAGTGTGTGCAACAACTCAACAAATTCCTGCGACACATGCTCAGCTACCTATACCACAACAACCTGTACAACAAAATTTCACGCCAGCGCTAAGCCAACAAACAAACCAATCGCAACAACAGACCCAGTATTATGGACCTTGTCATGTTTGCGAAACGGTCGGGCATAGAGCAGCAGAATGTCCGAAAACACAATGCTACAATTGCAAACAATACGGACATAGAAGAAACGCGTGCAAATACCCGTTGAAACCGGCAGGCAGATGTCAGGTATGCGGTCAGATTGGAGCACCATTTAAAAACTGTAAAAACTGTGTCAAGGCCAGAGAACTGTTACAGCAGTTGCAACCACAAATATTGCCAGAGCAATCATGTCAGATCTGCGGGCAAAAGGGGGCAACGCTTCGAGACTGTCCCAACTGTGTCCACGTCAGAAAGCTTCTGGGAAATGGACAAACGGAGGCGGCAACGGGGCAGCCGACCTCCGTCTTCACACCGTGGCCCCAGTCGTAACCTGCAAAATTGACTCACATACCCGTAATCTTTCCACGGGTATGTCAATTTTGGGAGGGGGAGAGAGTGGCGTACAGCCACTAGAGAAAGTGCAAAACCAGACAGTAGCAGCCAGAATCGTCACCAACGGCCAGGCTGGCCACAGTCAGGAAAAAGCACTTACGAAGCAGAGACAACAGAGTAAAGAGGCAAACGTGAAAAGAGGAGATGCCAGGGTCAAACCATGGTCAGACTCTATCACGAAGAAAGAAGAGACAAAAGAAGATAAAAAAGGAAATCACGCTCAAGCAAATACGGTCAGAGACGCGGAATCTAAGCCAGACGGGACGCCGGCTGCGCCAATGGAGAGTAGCGATGAAGACACGAAGCTAGAACGAGAAATCCAGCTATACAAGAAGCGAGGCTTTCGAGTAGAGAAGGAAATGATTCGTGGTCATGGACTAGAAGACATCGAAGAATTCTCAAAAGAGAGCCTGGAGAAGATAAAAGAGATGGCAGAATTCAGGAAAGCCGAAAAGCTTATGCGGACCGAGGCGCAAATAGATCTCAGACCGGAGCCGACCATAACGTCAACTTTACCCAAGGTAGACATTAAGGACAAGGAAACGGTCAGAAAACTAGTACAAGCCTTGGATTTCGGCGAGACCAGAGTTACGGCCAGACAAAGCGACATGGAAATCGAAGAAACTGCGAACGTGGAAACCCGATCGGAAGAAGAAGAAGACGGCAGCTCCAGCGAAGATGAGGTGCACCTTATCGAAGCGAAAGAGTTGCTGGAAGACAACCAAGAGAGGATAATCCGTACAAAGATTACCGATCTGATGGAAGAGACAGATTATACTAGATTGAGGAAGATTGAGGCTGCAGTGGAGGCGCTCATTCAATGATACACTGCCAGACGTCAGAACTTCTGCACCGATAGTGGAAGCTGGAGTCGACCAGGAATCACAAGAGTCAGAAATGCCTATTGCTGGAGCCACAATAGACAATAGAGAATATATAAGAGTCGATTTAGGAGGACAAGAATATAGAGCACTGTTTGACCCAGGGGCTACAATTTCTTTAGTAGGCTCGGGAATAGCTGAGAAGTACAAAAAGAGACTAAAACCCTGCACGACGACAATCCAGACAGTCACTGGCGGACTGAATCCAGTCCTAGGATTTTTGCCTATTCATTTAGAGCTAGATGGAATAAGCGAAACTCTGAATGCCAGAGCTGTCAAAGATGTTAGACATGAAATGATATTGGGCAAAGACTTCTGCGACACATTCAAAGTTGACTCAAGCTACAAAGGATGGTGGCGAGCTAATGAAGGAAAATGGAGAGAATTCGACAGACCAACAGCCAGATCCCCGTCGGTCATTATCGCCGAGAGCGCCGGTATATCCGAACTCAGCGACGAAGAAAGACAGGAAATCGAGCAGCTGGTCGCCGGTATCTTACCAGAAAATTCCGGTGGAGAATTAGGTTACACCGACCTAACAGAACATCACATTCTCGTCACTGACCCCACACCCATAAGATGCAAAGCAAGAAGGAGATCACCTCGGAAGATTGAGGAGATTCAAAAGGCAGCAATCGAATTGAGGCGTTTAGGGATAATCGAGAGATCAGCCAGTGATTATTGCAGTCAACCACTGTTAGTACCAAAGCCAGACGGTACTGAAAGGTTTTGCGTGAACTACATAGAATTGAATAAAGTAACCAAGAAAGACAGTTATCCCTTACCACAGATGGACATGATCTTAGACCGATTGCGAGCCGCCAGATACCTAAGTAAAATAGATTTGAAGCAGGCATAC
This sequence comes from Philotrypesis tridentata, assembly GCA_018906965.1. NCBI lineage: Eukaryota > Metazoa > Arthropoda > Insecta > Hymenoptera > Pteromalidae > Philotrypesis > Philotrypesis tridentata. Next base: position 54,213 of record JACCIB010000259.1, read on the forward strand.
TTCCAAGTGAAAATGGAAGAAAGTAGTAAGAAATATACTGCTTTCGCCGTGCCAGGATATGGGTTGTGGCAGTTCAAATGCATGCCATTTGGGTTATGCAACGCTCCCAGTACTCTGCAGAGGCTGGTTGACGTTTTATTCGGTCCTGAGGACTCTCCGAACGTCTTTGGCTACCTCGATGACATCGTCATTGCAACCGACACGCTCGAAGAACATAAACACCGAGTCAGACATGTACTCACTAAACTAACCTCGGCTGGATTAAGTATCAACCCGAAGAAATGCGAGTTTTGTGTAAGAGAAATAAGATACCTAGGATTCATCCTGGATAGAGACGGACTAAGAACTGACCCCGCCAAAGTCGAACCAATCTTGAGGTGTCCAGTTCCAAGAGACTTGACAGAGTTACGTAGAGTGCTAGGAATGTTCGGGTGGTACTCGAGATTCCTAGAAAACGAGTCTGAAATAAAAGTACCTCTTACTCGTCTCCTTCGAGACCAGAAGAACTGGAAATGGGGAGACGAACAGCAAGAAGCCTTCGAGAAGTTGAAGATATCCTTGACGAATGCGCCAGTTTTAGCCAGACCAGATTTTACGAGACCTTTTACGATCTAGTGCGATGCGAGCAATTACGCCGTTGGAGCCGTTCTCACACAAGAGTTCGACGACGGAGAACATCCTATAGTCTATGTCAGTCGAGTCTTAACAGCTCCTGAAACAAACTATACGACCACCGAGAAAGAATGCCTCGCACTCATCTGGTCGATCCAAAAACTGCGACCTTACGTAGAAGGATACCATTTCACAGTGATCACCGACCATAGCGCACTACGCTGGCTCAGGTCTCTCAAAGAGCCGAAAGGACGACTAGCTAGATGGTCAATCGAGATCCAGCAATGGGACTTCGATATAGTCCATCGAAGCGGCTCGAATCATGTCGTCCCCGACGCCTTATCCAGAATGATCGAGCCAGAAGTAGCGGCCACAACGACTATAGAAGACAAATGGTACATAAGACGGAAGAACGAAGTCGAACAGAATCCTTCGCATTACCCAGAGTGGCGCATCGAGAACGATAAGCTGTATCGACACAAAGAAGACCCAATGCTCGATCCGATCACGCACCCAGACGAAGGCTGGAAGTTAGTCGTACCAGAAGAATTGCGGGAGCGGGTGTTGACTACCACACACGCGGAAATATCCGCCGGACATCTAGGCATAGAGAAGACATACGACAGAATCGCTAGAGAGTATTTTTGGCCCGGATTATTCCAAGACGTGTGCAAATTTATCAAAATCTGCCAGAGTTGCCAGGCTTACAAAATCTCACAGCAAGCTCCCCAAGGACTAATTGGTAAAACGGTGGGTAGAGAGACCGTGGGCAGTGGTAGCAGCTGACGTAATGGAATTCCCCAAAAGCTCCAGCCAGAATAAGTACTTGGTAGTCTTCCAGGATCTTTTCTCACGCTGGATAGAAGTCTACCCGTTACGCCAGGCCACTGGAAAAACCATAGCCAGAGCATTTGAGGAATTAATTTTGTTCAGATGGGAAACGCCAGAGTATTTGCTAACCGATAACGGAACAGAATTCATCAATAAACACTTAGCAGAGACATTGGAGCAGTATGGGGTGAAGCACGTGACGACTCCACCTTATCATCCACAAGCAAACCCGGTGGAGAGAAGCAACCGCACACTTAAGACAATGATCTCGTCTTACGCTACGAACCATAGTCATTGGGATAAACATCTACACGAACTAAGACACGCGATCAACACAGCCAGACAATCTACCTTGAAAACCTCACCCGCATTCCTAAACTACGGCCGACACCCGACACCGGTGAAAAGCCTAAGGGCAGAATGGGAGGGGGGCTCGAAAAAGATAAGATTGGACCCGGCCGTGTGGGAGGACAGAATGAAAAGACTAGACGCCTTACGAGACTTGGTAGCCAGATACATCGACGACGAACGGGACAAACAAGGTAAACGGTACAATAAAGGGAGAAAAGTGGTAGAATTTCAGGTAGGAGACCTAGTAATGAGGAAGTCTCATCCCCTGTCAAAGGGCAATGAGAAGTTCTCCGCTAAACTCGCTCCGAAATACGACGGCCCCTTTACCATCACCCAAAAGAAATCCCCCGTTGTCTATATTTTGGAACCTCTCGAAGGTAAAAGCCGTAAAGTTGCCAAGGTGCACGTGAGTGACCTGCGAAGGTACATAGCCCCTAGGCAACCCACAACTAACTCACCTGATCCTCAATCGACCGCGATATCCCAAGTAAGTGCCTGCATGTGCCACACCAGATCTCCCAAATCCTCCGTAAGTACCTGGGGCATGGAAAATCCATCCCCAACTGTCTCAAAGAAAAATACTAATTACACTCTGATTTTAGACATGGACAACCAACAACAGCCGGAGAAGAAGAGCTGGGGAGACGAGGAACCGGAGAACATCTCCGACTTCCTGCCTCCCTCGCAATTCGAGATCGAGGTGAGGCGAGAGCGCTTGGCAAGGGCGGCGCACCTCCGCCTGACGAACGCGCAAGCGGCCGCGGAGGCCAGCAGCAACGCCGAAGAGGTGGCGGCTACCGACCACCTGGAGGAAGAACCCCCCCGACCTCAGCAGCCAGACAGTCCTATGGACTGCTGCATCACCGAGGCCGAGGAAAAGGAATTACTCCAGGAAGCCAGCCGCCCAACGACGCCCGCCGGCGCCACCACCACTTCGACGGAGGACCGGCAACACAGGCAGTCTCCCCCGAAGACCCCGCCCAGGCAGCCCTTTCTGTGGACCAGTGCCGGACCGATGATCCTAACACCGGCCACAGGGGCCATCCAAAGGCCGAGGTCTTTGCCCTTGAGGAGACCGGCTCCGGAGTCACTCTCGACTCCCACGAGCACGGCCACCTCGCAGCCAGAGCTACAGCCAGACGAGGCGCGTGAGCGAGACACACCCAGTCTGGCCATGGCTGGCTGGGGAAGGGTAGACGCCCCCGCACCGCGCCGAGCTTCACCCGCAAAACCCGAAGAGCCCATTCTCGGGGCGGTGGGGCCGTCGCAACGAGCGGAGGCGCCACCCCAAACCAGACCCCTATCGGCCAGGCTGGGGCCGCTCCCCTCACTCTCCCACAGCCAGACTGGCCAGACCAGACCCCGTGAGACAGACGAGAAACCCCGCGCGTCTGTCGGCCCCTTCAAAAGACCCCTGCAGCCGCCCCGGTTCGTCCCGATACAGGGCGACACGACACCGGCGGACCACCTGCTCGCCTGGGACTTGGGCTTGGAGCCGGAGGACCTGGAGGCCACCCAGCCCAACTCCCCGGTGCCCCAGGGAGGAGGACATGACCGCCGACGAAGCCGCAGCCGCTCCCGACGCTCGAGAGGACCGCGGCAGCTCACCGTGGACGACGTCTTCTCCACCATTGAGCTGCCGCGTCGACGAGCTCGAAGAGACGACACCCCCCCAGGCCCCCCAACGGCGGACGGTCCGCCGGCGGACGTGCCCTCGCTAGCCAGGGAGAGGCGACGGGCGGCGCAGTTGCCCGTGAAGAGAACCGGGCTGCGATTCGGCGACCTCAGGGAGATCCCGACGGAAGCCGACCTGGACCCCCCACCCTACAGTTGTTTTAACTGCTGGAGGTTTGGGCACCAGAGCGGCGACTGTCGGGAATCACCCCGGCTCCCTTACTGCAACAATTGCGGCAGAAAGGGAGTCGACATAGCCGACTGCCCGCGCTGCAGTGACCGCTACCGCGAGCTGCAGCGACGGCACAGCCAGAGGTCGAGGTCGGCATCGCGCCCGCGCGCCACCTCGACAATCACAGCCAGAGGAGGCCTACCCCGAGCCGACCCACCACCAGCGGCAGAGGGGAGAGACCGCCAGAGAAGGGTGAGCTTCGAGGAAGCGGCATCTCACCCATCAACGTCGCAAGGAGGGCCGGCGACAGCCACCACCACCCCAGACGACGGGCCGTCCTCGCCAAAGAGGTCGAGGGAAACCTCCCCGGCACCAGCACCTACGGAGGCAAGGAGGGAGCCAAGCCCGTCCCGGGAGCTCACGGATAGGGAGATCCTGGAGCTCATCCGGGAGACCAGGAACCTCCCAGCCGACATCAGAGACGCCATCCTCCGTAAGGTGCTGAGGACGGACAAGAAGGGATGAAGACAGACAGCACAGCCAGAACCTATACAGGTGGTACAAAGACAGTCGTGAGTATTACAGAATTTTTTTTTCTCTCTCTCTACTTACCTAACACACTATTTTCCACAGCAAACTAATCAATTCCGGCACATGGTGTCCCGGCGAGCCCTTCGTCCACTGGTAGAAACTTACCAGTAGGTAAAGTTTGGGAGGGGGAATGTGACGGTTAGCCGTCAGCCCCAGCTCGCCTGGACACCACCGGAGACGTGCTAATGAAAAAAGCATACACTAAGACCCGGTGGTGTTTACAGGAAAGCAGGGCAGAGATGAGAGCGAGAGAGAGAGAGAAAACACGGCCGGAGCAGCAGAGCAGAGCAGCGCCACGAACAGCTGAGCAGAAGGAGAGAGAGAGAAGCACCACGCGCGCCACAGCGAGAGAGCGGTAGAGAGAGGGAAGCCGCGCGAGAGCGAGCGAGAGAGAAGATAGCGGCGAAGGCTGACAGCGCAGCACGGCGAGCGAAGCCACGAGGCGTACGCGCGCGAGCGACCGCCGCCATGTTGGCGAGCACGGTAGAGAGAATGAGAGCGAGCGAGAGCGAGATAGACAGAGACGGAGAATGTTTAATGTGAGCAGAGAGAGTGGAGGCACGCGACGAGCCTCGAACGTTATTGGCGACGGGTGGAGGGCTGCGGCTCGATCCACAGCGGTACGCGAGCGAAATATCATAGAGAAAGATTGTAAGAGTAATATCAGGCGGAAAATGTATGATTGAATGCGCGACAGCCAGACAGAGAGAATTAACGAATTCGAATTTCGCGCGCGAGGATATTTATTAGTAAGAGGGCGCTAGGACAGAAATGTGCTATATCAGGCTATCACGTGATATCGCGTGAGTAAGAAAGGACAGCCAGAAAATACATGCGCGAGAAAGAGACAGAGAGAGACGCCGCGGTCGCAACGGCCGCGCAACAGGTAGAACAGTAGTATCCAGTGAGCAGCAGGCAAAATCGAGACGCACTCCAGGACAGCATATTTCCCTCCGCATTCTCCACGTCATAACCTCCAGCATTTAAACTGTCGAGGTTCGCTCCGCGAAGTATTTCTGCGCCGCGCGACTTTCAGAGGAACGAGACATCATCCGGACGAGAGGACGAGCAGTCATCGTATTTTACAGCCAGGTAGACACTTATCATTTCAAAGTGCGCGTTCCCCGCGTCGGCCGGACTTACCGCCAGAGCGTGCCTCCCGCACGCGAGCCCTCCCACATTTTCTTATTTATTTCTTCAATAAATGCCAGGCCGTCCACTTTCTGTGCGTGTGTTTATTTAACGAGCCCCCGCCTATCCTTCTTCCCAAAAATTCGCGGCCGCGAGATTAAGTCTATGCACCGCTGAGCAGCCGGCAAAGCGGTTGGTGAACCGGGCGTCCAACAATTAATAATTAAATACGGTTCATCCGGCAGCCCGATAACAGGGCGTGATCACGTTGCTGGAGCTCTCGACGGCCTCCCCGAGAGAGCAATAAAAACCACAACGTCACAATATATATAAATATATTATATTAAAATTGGCTGTCAAAATATATATTTAAAGTAGAAGAATTCAACTGCGAAGGGGAAAACCTTTGTTTTCCTAAAAATTCGAAAAATAACAAAAAATGGTAAGCTGGAGGCACTACCTAGAGTCAATATTTTTGAATTCTGCAAATTGGATTCTTAATTTTTAGTGAAATGATGACAATTTCCGCCCGGCACTCCTTGAATTTCGAAACTCGGGAAATAAGGGATACCCTAATGCTGATACTCCTTGAAGGGAAGAAAATCCTCGTTTCCTCCAAGATCCGTCACCAGATACAGTGTCACAGCTATTCTCTTGAGTCTCATCTGTGCTACTACTGCAACCTTCTTGCACAGCTGCTTTCATAGACTCAATAGCTACTTTTTTACTCGAAATTTTCAATTCATGATTGATGTTTCCAAAATAACTACGAGCAACTGGTGCTAAAAAATCCATGATTCCACAAAAGGTTTTTAAACTAGTGTGTCCATGACCAAGAGCTCGCATTCTTAACACTACTCTTTTATTTATTTCAAAGGCATTTTGTTTAGTGCCAATTTGTCTACTACTAGCAGTTGGTGCAAGTAATAGATAGATTGCTACCAAGGCCTCTGATATTAACTTCATTGAAAGTAGTAATATAACCGCCACAATTTTTGCAAGCCAGGAATTCCTGTAATCCTGGTAAAAGTAACGAAGTGTCAAATATTCTATACTGAATAGGACCAGCTTGTACATAACTTGATTATAATTTTTGTCTTGATAAGAATACACTCACTCTAAACCAGTTGTTCTTCTAAACTTAACAATAAATTTTTCTTAAATAAAAATATTTTTTACTTCACTAGCTTCTCATAGCAATTCCTTTCCTATATATAACCTGACAGTTGTATGTAACCTCCTAATAGAAATAGAAAATATCTGAAACATAAATCGAAACATTTATGCAAACAATCATTTTCCAAAACGTTTATTTATATTCAACTGATATATATCAAAATAAAACTGAATACTTATCTAAGTGCAACCGTTAGTCGTGTTTATGTTGAAAAATCTATCTGAAATAAACAAAAATATTTAAACATAGAATCAGTTCCAAAAAATTTATTTATATTGTACTGATTTATATCAAAATAAAAGTAAGTACTTATCTAATTGGATCTTGCGAGTCGTATTTATGTATATACAAAATCGACTTATCAACTTAATTATTTGATACTGTTTCAATTAATGAAATATATACACTGTTTCAATTAAAATAAATATTTAAGTTATAAGTTAAAAAATATTGAGATACATTGTAAAAGAGAAGATCTTATACGTAGAAAATATCGGAGATATTACACGGTCGGTATGCGTACGTACCGTTCGCACTTTGGCTCCTTTCCATACGCATCACTTCGCACGTGGCCTTCATTTCGTCGCGTAGCTCCCCAGATGTAAAGCGGTATGTTTAGTACTTTCGCACTTGTGCTGCGATATTTTCTATATAATATCGCATAAAACTCTTGCTTCGCCGAGCGATTCCACAAGGAAGCGGGAAATTACACGGATTACACGAAATGATGCACATGCACAGGTGAGGCGACGCATAGAAAAACCTTTTCATGACATCTATGTCCGAATAGTTTCTGTTTCGCATTCCCGTGTCAAAAGCTATACATTGAAATTCACTTTCTAATGAGCACAATTACCAAATGAACGAAATTTTTTTTAAAAATAATACTTGTAGATTCGGCAAGAATATAACAATTAATTATTAAGTGTTATTAATAATTATTATTATTCATTATTAATTATTTCTATGGTTAAATACATAGAGAGAAGGTAGATAGCAGTTAACAATTAAATTTAAGAGTTTTTCAAATATTTTTTACCTTATGGTGTGATCGTTCTCTTTATACCTGATTTTTAATATCTATTCTAACTTCATACTTATAAGTAAGTTAGAATAGATATTAAAATAGCTTCTAAAACTACACTTAAAACTGCATATTATTTTTAGTTTTTATACTTCCACAGCATTATCCTCCTAACCGTTTTCTATTTTTATAGAGTGCTCCACTTTAAACCTTTAAGTGAGTCTCGAAGCCTATTTCGACTTTGGACGAGGCATCACCATACGCTGAGAACTCCATAATTGGTGGAGATATCTGATCATCTAAATGCACTTCTTCTTCATCAGTTTTGGCATTGTTCTCCTCCTCCGATATCACGCCGCAAATTCGTTTTTTTGTACACCAGAACGATTGGCATCTACTACACTTTACTCAGGCTGTACGTTGCGTACTGCGCAACAGTTTAACATTACACTTCGCACATGTTTTCGCACTTCTTTTTATCTTAGTGAACCAAATTTCACTAAATATTTTGAATTTTCTATCTCTTCCTCGATGCTCTTCTTTACTTCTTCTCGCCAATCATAAAGCTCGTCGTAAGTTTCGCAGTGTTTACAAATTAATATCGACTCTCTATCTAGCTGACCCCCAAACTTGGCCTGCCATAGGGTGAAGCTTAAAATTCGTGCGTTTGAATGTTTAATGACTGCGCTAGTCATCGTGGTCTGTTGAAGACTGATCCTGTAGCATGCTAATAGTTATGAGTACATGCGCTCTATGCTGGTCATATTCTCCCCTTCCAGACGCTGGGTAGCCAAATGTGTACCAGCTCTCCTCTCACTCTGTCACCAACACGTTCGCGAGCATGTTCAAATGGGCAAACCAAATACGGATTGGACAAGCGACCTAAATAAATGTCATGCAACCCGGCGACCAACCTCCGAGCGCCTGCCGAGCGACCAGCCGCCTAACACGTGGCAAGCGAGCAAACGAAAACAAGCGCCGAGAGAGGGGGGACGATGGAATAAGAGAGCTCGGAGACAGAAAAGACAACTCGCGTCGATATACGGCCAGCAAGCGGCCGTCTCGACGTACTCATACTCGAACTGTATCTTCGAGCTAACAGCTCCTGGCTCTCTGACGAATGCAGTCTGTCGTTGCTCCGACCGTATCCCCGAGCAACGCAGAACACAGAGCATCCCTGGAGATTGTTATAAGACGTTGGCTTGCTCTCGGGCCGTATCCCCGAGTACTCAAGCAAATTCCCCCTCTCTCAGCTTCCTACTCATATATAGCCATTTATAGTTAATAATAAATATCATTTGCATGAATGGATTTTAAATTAATATCTCCCACCGTCCTGGGTGTAGTACGCTTAGATTGAGGCCATATCCCTCCGCCACGTTTTAGCCTCCAGTTAATCGAATGCAAGAATATTTCATACACTAACCACTCCTTTGAGGCTGCGTGGCCGTGCAAAACCAGGCATCGCAGCGTCGCAGGTACTCTGAATACCCAAGCGTCCACATATGCAGCCCTGCCTTACTATGGCCCACAAGCATAGTAAGAGTCAGGACATCCTGGCAGCTACACCCTTGATTAAACTCAAATGACCCATCCCAAGACTCAATTACACGGCTCAAAATAACGAATAGTGTTTAGCCATTTCAATGTATTATGGTGTTAAGCAATTAAACAGTAAAAGAAAATAAAAATATTTTAAGCAATGTAGCAATCAAATGAAAGGAAAGCATATCTGCCAAAAGTAAGTGAAAAGAAAAAAAATTCCGGCATGTTCCTTTGAGAATCATGCACAGAAGGGATGAATGTAATGTAGGGGAAATAACGAAGTTATCAGGGCTTCATTACAAAATACGTATTTTATTTCTATTCTTTTCCAAATCGGTGCTAAGCAGGTTCCGGCCTAGGCCATGCGTAGCGCCGGCGCAATACAGTCGCCTATAACTTTCGGGGATTCGATTGCATTCTCCGCGGGCAGAGGAGATGGTGAGTCGTCAGTCGTGTGCGCATTCGCTCGGTTGACTGCGATTTTAGTTGGAGTCGTCATTGGATGCAGCAAGTTCTTCTACTTATGGTTTCTATAATTTTAAATGGTTCAGCGGATGCCCTTCATAGCGGAGGATAAAATGCGATTCCGCTTCCAAACTTTTTCTCCAAGGTTGTACTCAACATGTCGGCATTTGGCATTATAATATTTGGCTTGGCAGCCTTTACCAATCGATTAGCCGTGTGTGTATGCAAGTCTAACAGATTGCACATCCTATCCTGCCACTGCCGGAAGGCTTGCTTGGCAGATTCTTCCTTAGCTTCCTTTTCTTCGGCACGTTGAGAGCTTTGTGGCGGATAGGGATTGCGTCCAATGTTTAAGAATGTATGACTTACTCCTGTGGAATCTTCCATTGCGCTGTTATATATGAAGGTTAAGTCCGGTAGAAATTCAACTCACGTACGATGTTCTTCCTCGATGAAAGAGGAGATCATGGTTTTAATGTTCGATTAACCCGCTCCACACAGGGGATTTAGCCTGTGTGTGGTACGGAGGGATCGTGTGGTATTCAACCTCGTGGTGTGCGAGGAACTCGTTCAATAATTTATTCTTGAACTCTCTTCTGTTGTCCAAGAAGAAGATTTCCGGAACTCCTAAGCGAACGAACACCTGCTCGTTGAGGGCGGCTTTCATAGCTTTTCCATTAGCTTTGCGCTTTGACTTGCGAAACGGACCCGTAATATCTCCTGAGACCACTTCCCAAGGACCAGCGACCGACCTTGTGCCCATGTATCCGGCGGACTCAGTTGTTCCACTTCGCATTGTTGACAGATGGCGCAAGAACACACAAATTGATTCACGTCGTGATACATTTTTCAACAGTAAAAGTACGTCGCGACGCTCATAAGTTTTACGTGTACTTAGGTGTCCGGCGGTTAGCTTGCAGTGTGATTGAGTGTATGAGACGTCGGCCATATCTTAACAAGTGCATCCACGTCTCCCTGTTGAGTAGCGCTCGACTTCTTGATCGCCGTTTGGTTTTCGCGATACGCTAACTGTGGCAACAAACACGTGTCTGGAGCTGAAGGAGGCGTGTAGTGATCTCGTTCGTGTATTAGATTCCCCGCTTCCTTCGTAAGCAAAAGGAGGGCCTAAGCCTCGCATTTGCTCTCATGGTACGAGAATTTTAATCTCGGCCAGAAAGTTTCTATGGAACATTCTACTTTCTAAGTTCTCTGACGGCTGGGTTTTTAAGCTGGATATCTTCATCGACTCAATAGCTTCTTCTAGCAACTAGGACAAAATCTTTCCATTTCGTTCATTTGAGGGGAATCAGTCGGAACAATATCAGGGCTGAGCCTGTCACTACATGCAGTAGGACATATAGCGAGTCTACTTCATCCAAGTGAGACGACCTTTGTTTTCTTCTATTTTCTGAAGGAAGTCTTCAATGCACCTGGATTCTTCTCCAGCTGGATCCATTCACCAGCGATTTTTCCAACGTCACGTATGTTCCTCAGGTTCGGTTGTGGTTGCGTTTGCCGGATACGCAGCACTGTCAGCTGGCTGTTCATTTACAGCGTATGTAGCCAATTTGTCTCCGCCGTAAATGTGGAGTACGGGTGGAAAGGTTGCTATCCAGTAATGAACACGGGCACTTGGTTTAGCCGTGATATGAAGGGAGATTTTGCTGCATCTGTGTACTGCTGGCCGTAGGCTGCGTGTTTTTTATATGAAACGTGTCCGGGAACTTAACCCTAGGAGTTTGTGTTGTGGCTGTTAGCGGACTTGTATTTGTATGTGTGCATTCTCGCTTGAGTCGATCTAGTTCGGACTTTAGTCCTTCTGTGTAGGCCGTCCAAATTCGCCTTTGCTCGGCCAAGGTTTGGTCGAATTGTCTCCTCGGATCTTTCAGTACCTTTAGCAAACCTATACTTGGTTCCTCAAATGTCGGGGATGTTGTGGTGGTGTAAGTCACTTGATTTGGTGCTATCAAAGCGATTGTTGTTACCATACTTTGTGTGGTAGTTGTGACGGTCACCGGCGTGGTTATCATAACACATTCTTGCATGTGGTAAATGAGGTTTGTTACCTCTTGAGTTTTTCGTTGTATTTGTCTGTTACTTGTAACAAGTGAAAGTGGGAACTTATTATTATTTTATCCTTGGAAGTAGTAGCGTACGCAGATGACGTGGTGATACTAATCACAGGAAAATACCTAACAACCGATAGGGAGATCGTAGAGTCAGGGATGAGAGAAGTATCCGCATAGGTAGAACACAACGGACTGAGAGTAAACCCAGATAAAATCGAAATAATACTGATCACTAGAAGATACCAAAGATGAAACCGCTAAGACTTGGAGGGCGAGAAATCACCGTATCAAAAGAGGCGAAATATCTTGGAGTCATCCTAGACTCCAAATTATCCTGGAAAAGGAACGTGGAGGAAAGGATGAAGAGGGGCATAAATGCATTCTATACATGCAGGAAAATGTTCTCAATGAAATGGGGACTACAACCATACATTATACATTGGATGTAAACAGCTGCAGTAGCTGTAATAACCTATAGGGCATCAGTATGGTGGAAAGCCATAAAAAAGGAGGTAAAGAAAAAAACAATGATAAAGACTATGGATAACAGAAGCTGTAAGTAGTACATCATAGGCAGCATTAGAAGTTATGTTAAATATTGAATCAATAGATTAAAGGACACATTAAAGGACATTAAAATACTGGAGGCGAAACGAGCTCTGAGACTCAGAAACACGAAGCGGTGGAAGCATACCAATTATCGGCAGATATCGATTCTGGGAGAAATGGGAAAGCTAAATCGGGATTTAAAGGATGAACTAAAACAGCCAACGGAATACATGATTACCAGATTTGACTTGAAGGGAAATATAAGCAGATATACCGACTAGAGAAAACTGGAAAACGACTCTAAAATGAAAGAGGACGAATTCTCAGTATTCACAGATGGTTCAAAAATAGAGGAAGGAACGTTCATACACGTTCAAAGGTAAATGCAGCGACAAACAGAGATCCTAGCTATAGAAAAAGCGGTAAGACTATTAAAAGATAGGGGGCCAACGAAGGCAACCATCAACGCGGATAATCAAGCAGCTATCAAAACACTAGTATCGAAATCGTTTAGAACAAAGACCGTAATAAGCTTCCGAGAGGCGCTGTCATGGATCCGCGAAGGTGAAATCAGACTCTTATGGGTACCTGGACACTACAATCTCGAAAGGAAGACAAGAGCACATAAGCTGATAAAGCTTGGAACGGGAAAAGACAGCGCCGAAGCGGACATCCTCAGATAGCCAATGATCAACTCAATTAAGAGCACCATACAAGATGTCTTTAAGGAAGAGCACAGAACGCGATTGAGAATAAGAGAGGGTTGTTCAACATCAAGGAAGCTGTAGCCAGAAATAACCCTATAACTTATGTAATCCCTATGTAACCCTCTACCTATCACCTTCACCTGTGATTTTGAGCTTCCACCTATCATCTTCAACCATATCAATTCCAATTTTATTTCCTTGAATATTTTCATGTAACAACAACAGGTAAAAAATGTTTCTTAACTGATACGGTAATAATAAGCTTCTTCAAATATTTTATAAATGTGTATAGTATATCTACTAAGCATATATCCCATATAGTCCGGAAGTTGAGCGACCAAAAATTGCAAGAGTTTTAGAAACCCTGGTTTTTGGATATTTGGTAGTATTTATAATATATTTAATAGATGTTAACTATAACTTAATTGTTAAATGTATTGCGTTCCTTGCAAAAGTATTGAAATCCCCCCCCCCCCCTATAAAAACTTTTTCTAGGTAAAAGGTAGGCAAGTATAAGGTTGTTTCTTCATTTAAACTTAAGAATAGTTTTCAAACTCTCCACAACCCTTAGCCAAAATTCTAAGAATTTATTCTATTCTATCATCCCAATTAAATGTTTTCAAACTCTCCATAGCCCTCCTAATCCCTTGACAAGACTTTATACTCATCGACTTGGAAAATCTAAAACTCTCTTCAATAAAATGTATATGTACGTAAACAGCTTCGTATTAAGGATCCATTGTACTGACAACAATTTTTTTCAGTATCCCTTCACTACCTTCGATTCTACGAAAATTCAAATTTCAATTTTCAGAAAGGAAAGTCGTGATATCAATAAATAAATTGGCAAGTTTCTTTTATAAAAAACCAATCGTGCTGAAATAAATATATAAATGAGCGTTTCAACAGGAAGAAGTTGGAAGGGGCTTCGATGTGCAGTCTTTCGAATAAATTGTTATTTTTATCCCTACAAGGCGATACTTCGTAGTCCCTGGATATTGAATATGAACACGTAAGCATGTTTGCGTCAAGAGTCTGCTGGACACAGACTATCCTTTCTTTAGTGTTACTTCTCTATACCTTCGATTTTATATAAATTGCCATTTTATTTTTAGCAAAGAAAATTATGATATCAATAAACAAATTGGCAAGTTTTTATAAAAAGCAATCGATTATAAATAAATAAATAACTGTTTATTTATTTATTTGATTTTAATTGATATAAACACTCGACCAAATTGTAGCATGTAAAATGGTGGATAGCCTATGAAAAGGTACAGTCGGATACAATTGAAACTTTAAATAATTGCGACTGACACCCCGTTCTGCGCATCCCAGCTGACGTTTGGTGACCAATTACGATGACGCTGTATTTACCGTAGGAGCTTAGGTCACCATTCTTTCGGTAAATGGTCACAAACATGCGCAGAACGTGGCGCACATTCGGTATTATTCAAACTTTCAGTTGTAACCGACTGTATATGTGATAGAATCGCAAAATTATCGTGTAATAAACAGGATTGTTTCGCATCATGAAAAATTTTTCTGTTATTAAATGGAAGCAACGAGCGGAAGTAAAATCTACTCTAGTTATTAATTCAGTAAATGTATTCCTATTCCCATTTCATGAAATATATAACATATGTCCAGGATGATCATTTACAATTAAATATGAAATTTAAAAATTCTGTCCATACAACAAATCGATCTCACATCTAAAGAAAAACAGGAACAAATTCTAGCATGTAGAACGCAATTTTTTTATGGAAAAACTTGCCGTCCCGTCCTATCATAGATAACGATGGATATCATCTCCAAATTATGCATGGCTAACCGAAGTAAGTTATTGTTAACAAAGCACCGTTGAAAATTTCGTAACCGATTTTTCATTCAGTATGTATTTACTGCTATTTTTAACCAATTTTGAAAGAATTCAAACTTAATCTTGTAATCATTCAGAGCTAAATTTTCAGTTATTTGTATGTATGTTTCACGAAAATTTTTGGTTAAAGTTTTTAGTTAAAGTTAATTATATATATATATATATATATATATATATATATATATATATATATATCACTATATTATATAGTTGTTTTGGGCTGAGGTGGAATTTGCCCCCCCTCCCGCCCCCTCACCACCCTCATACCCCCCCTCAAAATGACCAAGAAACGTTTAAAAGTTTGGTTATTTTTACGGTTACCCCCCCCCCTCATCGCCCCTTCATCGCCCCTCACGAACCCCCCCCCCCTCTACCACCCTCACCACCCTCATGCCTAAGAATGTTAACATTTATAATAATTTAATAGAACGTATAGATTATTATTGGAGAAGAAAGACATAATTGGATATAGGGACAGGCGGAATCAGAATGTTATTGATGTTGGAGATAGGGAGATATATTGAAAAAGGTGCTAGGTGTGCTTGGAAGTCATATGTGAAATTGTTGCTGTAAATTATATCAGAAAATTACCAAAATATAAAGTTAAAAACTGAAGCAATGGGGGTTGGTGAACAGAGCGAAGTGGAACCCCCCCTCCCTCTACCCACCCCCTTACCACCTCATTGGAAGTGTTTAGCGATTGATAGTAACAAAATAGTGAATTTTTTAAACATGTTTATTTGAGTGACAGTAAGGTGTGTATGTAAAAAATAATAACTATTATTTCCACACCTTGGAAATAAATAGAAATGGTACATTTGTTTAAAGTGGGTTCTCTTGTACTGTTTACGCAAAATCATTTTTCTATTATTTCCACACCACCTTGGAGGTAAATAGAAATGGGGTAAAAAAATTGAATGCAATAGATGGATGGTGGAGGTTCTCGGTATAAGGTAGATTGCAGAGCTAGAAATGGCAGGTGTTAAGTGGAGGCCATAGGTGTGCGTGATTGGTGAATGTTAGAAGTCATAATTAGTGGTATTAGTGGGACGCTGGCGATCATGATTAAAAGCAATATGTGGATGGTGGAAGTGTTGGTGAAGGGAAACGGTAGACTTCATGAGTATAGATGAAAAGTATAGAATAACAGGTTGATGGGAAGTTCATGGCTAGATGTGATAGATGGAGGCTGAAAATCATGGGTGATAGGTGGAGGTCAGAAGTCATGATTGGAGTCATAAGTCGAAGGGGAAAGTGACACGCGGAGTAGGAGAACTGGATTGCCAGTAACAGATGGACAGTGGAGGTGCTAGTTAGTCGGTACGCTGCATTGGTCGACATTATAGGTGGTGCGGTTTGAGGATACGAGTTAAGATGCTAGGTGATGCGTGGAATTCATATGTGGAGGTGATAGGTGTAGGCAGAAAGTGTGAACATATTTGCAGATTATGCGTAAAGAGTGGTGGTTATGACTGTTGCAATGGAGTGTGTGTGGTTCACGTAGACAGTGTAGGAGATAGGTGGAGTGTGGAAGTCACGATTGGAGTTATAAGTGGAAGGTATAAGTGATAAGTAGAAAACTAGGTCATAATTGCAAAGAATAGGTGTTCGTTAGAAGCTACGAGTGAAGGTGGTAAGTGGTGGTGAAAGTTATGGGTGAAAGTTGTAAGTGGTAGGTCAATTAGCTAGAAGGACGGTGGACTTTATGGGGTGAGATAGAAAGTGGAGGTAACAGGAGAATAAGAAGGTCATAGGTCGAGGTATAGGTTACGATTAAAATATTCAGGGGTCGAGAGTCGAGGGTCAAGGTTGTAGATGATCGGTAGTAGATAGAAATTAACGGTGAAGGTGACAGGTAGTTGGTAGACTTGATGGTTGGAAATGATCGTTAACAGGTGGTTTAGAGCTGGAAATGACAGGTGTTTAGCCAAAGCTATGGGTGTAGGTAATTGGTCAATGTTCGGAGTCATGATTAGACGTAATATAGGGAGGCTAGAGGTCGTGATCGGAGGCGATAGATGGAAGGTGGAAATGATAAGTTGAGAGTCAAGAAGATAAAGTTGGTGAAATAAGTGGAGCGTTACGTAATAAATTGGGGTGATGAAAAAATTCAATTTTTACTGGGCGCTATCAACTTGAAAATTCTTATCCTATCCCTCTGAGTGACTGGCTTGTCAACTCATAAGTTCTCGTTACCTTATATAAAACAAAGCATGCTTTCCTCTGGGGAAAAGTCTCGTTACGTCTGAAAACTGAGTGTACTTGCTCTCTCAAAATTGGGAAAAATTTCTAAACCACTTGTCTTGAACTTATATAATCATTATAAATCTTGAAAAAACATTTTTCACATCACTAACTTCTCACAGGAACTCCTTTCCTTTATAACGTGACAGTTGCGTAACCTCCCAATAGAAATTCTGTAAAAACTTTCTTCGATAATTAAACGATGAACAAACAACACTTTCACTAACTTGTCACATTAAAAGAAAATTCTTTGTAACCTGGTAGTTGTATGCCTTCCAATAAAACCTGAAAAATAAAAGAATATTTTAACAAAGAATCAGTTTACAAATTATTCCATTATATTATGTATGATTTATAAAAAAGTAAAACTAAAGGAAACGACCCGCAAGTCTCAATGGCTTAAATAGGATGGTAACTCACGTAGTTGAAGAAGAGGCTGAGGTAGCAAATCAAGAAAATCATAATGAAAATTCATAAAAAATGTGTAAAATGTACTAAACCCAATTCTTTGATTATTTTTTTACCTCTTCAACACATAAATTCTGAGATCTTTAAAGAAAAATTTTAATACTATTTAATTTCTAATTATACGTAAAGTTATAAAATAAGAATAACTTAATGACTTAAATTTATATTATGCTTAAAGAAAACTATGCAAAGATATACGTATTCGTGTTTTGCATGTGACATTAAACTCTAATTATTATGATAAGAAATACACAAAATCAAAATAAAAAACTTACTCCTGCTCGATTCCAATTGCTGGTCTAAACTTAATTCATAGATATGCCAGCTATTTAGTAGTCTAGTAATAAATAGAATCAGTAAGGCCGATAGAATATTTCAAACTTACAGAAACCTTTTTGTTTTGCAATATATTACTTAATGACTCTAATTATATTACGATGAGAAATTATGCAAACATAAAAAACTTACGCTTGCTCTATTCCAATTGCTGGTCTAAACTTAATAGATTTTTCAGCTATATT
This sequence comes from Philotrypesis tridentata, assembly GCA_018906965.1. Classification (NCBI taxonomy): domain Eukaryota; kingdom Metazoa; phylum Arthropoda; class Insecta; order Hymenoptera; family Pteromalidae; genus Philotrypesis; species Philotrypesis tridentata. Next base: position 72,226 of record JACCIB010000259.1, read on the forward strand.
CCTAGTTTGTTAAGAAATACAAAGAATGAGGCCGATAGAAAATATTAGACACACACAGGAACTTTCTTGTTTTCCAATATTCCCTCCAAGTATATAACCTCACAAGAGAAATAATAACTTATAAAAATCCGAAACAATAAAATAACATTTAAACAAAGAACAAGTTCGTAAAATTATATATATATGATATATTTATATGTAATATGAAACGAAATACTTATCTGATTGTGTTCTCTTAATGATTGTGTTCTCGTAATTCATTTTTTTCATAAACGTGTAAAGACAAAAGTACCGCGCCCCTTGATATTTGACACAGCTGTTTTAAAATCTGTATTTATGTGATTATTTAATACTATTTAGCAATAAAAAACAGCAAAAGAAAATCCCCGTTGTGTAACGTGGAATTTACTCGCCCGCACGAGAATTCCCGCTAGTGTACAATTTATTTATTTTGCTCGGCTAACTCTTTTTCTCCGGCTCGTGATGTTCCTGCAAGTGGTGAAAAGCGGGATAGTGGTAGCAATTAGGGTTAAACAAATATAAAACGCCAATAGTTAAGATTAATACAACATAGATATATGATCGTATTACGTACACGATCAATTATGCAACAATGAATTAAATTTAAATAAAACCATGGGCACTCGGCCATATAACTAACTCCAAGATTGACTGATAATGGCTAGGGATGGGCTGCGAAAATTCCTCTACGAGTGATTCTACTTTAAATTGAATATCAAAAGGGAAAACTGCAATCCGCTGAAACGCGCGAAAGTTTCCACCATATTCCGCGACACGTATTTCCCGGCTTCATAAACTGTTCATCTATCAACAAAATGTCAAGAATAATACTCCAAAATTCTCACCGAATTTCCTCTACAATGATCCAAAATCCTCCAATGAATCTTACTTCTCTAAACGTAAAATTCCTCGAAAAGAAATAACGAAGAGCGAGTGTCTCTTCTCGAACTTCTCCAAAAATCAACAGCTGAACCAAAATGGCGGCACGGGGGAAAAGAAGTAGCTAATGACTACTGAAAATGCGACTGCCAACTCAGAGCACCAGGAGCGGAATGGCCGAGGCCGACGCTCCACTTGAGGAAGGATGCCGCGTTTTCCCACTCGGCCTCCTTCACGGAAACGCGGTCTCGGCCTCCAAAATTACACAATTGGTCCTTTTTCCTAGAAGAATCCCCTATTGGTTTATGAAAACTACCACCAATCTATTTCCTTATCTATGAGTTCCCCCCAACGCCCTCTTTTTCAAATCCTGATTTAGTCGTTGGCTAGAAAAACAGGTATCTCCCTCTAAATCCTTCCCCTATATGCAAATCCGCGCCCCCTCTGTCGATATCGATCAATCAATCAATCACGTCGATATCCATCCGGTGGCTCCACCTATAGATAACCTGTAGGGCGCGCAGTATTCAAAATCCTCTATCCTCATCTATATTATAATAGCACAATATCTATTGAATCACCGAAGATCCCTAGCCCATACATTCCCCTATACGTCTTTATGACCTACGAGAATCAACAAAAAGTCAACTCTACCGCGACACGCGTGAGTCATACGTTCACAAACTCTCTGAGCGCTCCAAACGCCATCAACTTCGCGCCACTATATCCCTCTCTTTCTCAAGCACACGCTCTCTCTCTCTTTCTCTCTCTCTCGCACACGCTCGACTCCCACTCTCGCTATACCCTCTCTCTCCCGCGCGCGCCGACTCTCTCTCTCTCTCTATCTCTCTCACTCTCTATTGCGCGCGCCAACTCCCTCTCTATCTCACACACACGCTCTCATGCATGTGACCGCGTGCGCTCGCCACTACCTTGCTTCCTGCCGTGCCCCCTCCCGAGCGCCGGCGCGCTGCGCAGGTGTGACTCGAGACATCACATCCTGCGCTCCAATAATTATTGCTACGTCGCAGTTGATAAAAAATAACACTGTATGAAAACAACGTCTGTCGTCTGCAGAAACGTTTACTAAAGTTATCTATATGTACGTCATATTAAAGTTATCTATATGTTATAGCCTAGATTACGTAGATGCTAAGTCACCGGATATCCGTCGAACAATTGTTCTCCCTTGAGTAGAATTGAGGAGCCCGAACTATCACTTTACAATATCTGTCGATAGCAGCAATTTCACAATATATGACCCTGATGTGATTTTATTACTTTCGTCCCAAGCTTTCATTTAAGTACTCATATGTAAGAAACGAAGTTGTCACTACGAAGAAAACCGTACGCCTAGGTTTCAATAGGGCAAGATTAAAGTATAATAGGGTCTGGCTAGCGCCCGACGGCGGCGTACGCACTGAAGTACTTATACTTGCCATCGTCGTACTGCCGCGCCCTTTGATACTTCGTAGTCCATGGATATTGAAAAGGATCGACTAATTTTTCATTAAGTAATTTGGTCATAGAGATTCCATAACAAATTCCAGATTTATTGGTTGGACCAGCTTTGAGATTTAAATTTTTGAAAGCTGGAATGTTTTCTTATTAAGTGGTTCAACGAATAAATCTTAAAATTGTGATGGAGTTCTTGTGATTAATTGAACCGATCATTTTACCTTACTAATTAAGTATCAAACCTAGTGGTGTAGATATCATGAACACTTGCGATTGTAATTTTTTGTAATTGATTTTGTGATTTTGTAACTTTATATGTAAATTAATCTATATCATGGAAATGCTGCTTAGCCTATTAGCATATCCATCTTTGTTAGAATCATCTGCGCCTTAAAGTTTTATCGTTATATTCTGTAACCAGATTGCTCAATATTTCGTATAGAAGGTCTGGAAGATAGCCTTATTCAATTTTTCGGTTCTGAATATAATTCAAATATTTTTCAGCGCATAGTTTGGTATCCTAAAGTATTGGTAATGATTGTAAGGCTCCATTGGCTGCTTTGGGAGTTGCTTGCATTGATTCTTTTTTCAATGCATGTTTCAGTTACCCAAAGTATTGATAAAGATCACTAATTGTAACTAAATATAGTGTCGTCCTAATGCGGATCATGAACGCCTTTTAAAGTCCATGCATGGGGATCAATGCGAATATTATAGATTACTTCATTTTAAAGAATGTTTAATTATCGTGGAAATGTTACTTAGCCCCTTAGCATATGCTATATCAACTAGAATTCTCCATCACGTAGAATGGTGTGTCCTTCTATTCGGGTACTCGAATCACTTTGCTCAATATTAAAATGCAATAATCAATTACAATTGTATGTATCACGTCACTGAAATTCACAAAATATTTAAGAACCGGATTCAAAAGACACCGAATTGCGATGGTTATCTATATTTCGTGACTCTATCCTGTACGTTGAAAATAATTTTAATTAACTTCCCTCCCAAATAGTAGGGGCAAGTTAGCATTTTTGCATTAAGTTTCTTCTAACTTTATTTTTATGATTGACATATGTTATTGGTAACTTACTCAAAATGACTCTAAAGTCTCGACTTCGGGTCAAGTCGGGAACATTGTTATTATTGCAAAAAGAATTCCGAAAATGCACTTTTTTTAGTTATTCGCGAATAACTTTTTTGTAACTCATTTCACGTAAAAAAAGATACAGATGAAAGTTGTTCAGAATTGAATTTCATAAAAGATACGTGTATTCCTGACCGCAAAATTAATTTTTTTAGTCATTAAATTGTTAAACGAAAAAAATTTTTTTTTTTAATTTCATATGGCCACAGATTTTACAAAAAATTATATTGTTCATTGAATAAGCACTCAAATATGAGTTATAGTACGAACAATGTAAAAATCATTGTCCGATCTGGATATCTCAAAATGGCGTCCTATTGCAAAATTATTTACCTTGAAATTTCAAATTCATCTCCAAATTGCCCATGGAGCGATAACTTGATCCAACTGCTTTTAATCAATAACTTATGAAGTACTTAATAAATGCTAAAAAGAACTTTTTTAAAAATTAATATTTAACAACATTTTTAACAACAAATAACTTTTAGTCTCGCCAAATTTAAAGTTAGAGAAACGCGGTAAAATGAATCTTAAAGTACGTAAAAAACCATGAGTTTTCGTATAAATTTTGTTGAGATCCAACTAATAAGAGCCGAGATATGAAAATTTTTTCAATGGACGATCACGCCGAAACTACTTAATATTTTTCGATGACATTTGGTACAGCGCTTACTGAAATAATACTTTAAATGATAGCATCTTTCCGGATTATTGCAGATAGATCAGTTTGTCTAAAATGACCGATCAACAATTGGAAATCTGCGCGCGCGGCGGAGCGGCTCCTCCGGCTGGGAGGCGCTGTGGTAGGGGGAACGCCGCGCGGTGGCGGACAGTATTCGTACACGTTAGTTGTAATTTGATTATATCGGTAACTCAGGCTGCTATTGCAATAAATTTTTTTTTCATTCAATGTGTTTTATCTCAGCTTTAAAGTTATACTAATTTAATTTTTATAGGTGTAATACAAACACCCCGAATTAACAATTTTTCTGAAAAAAAATCTTTTCGTCTACGTACACAACCTTTATATGCATATATTGCACTACTAAACATTTTCATACTGAATATTTATATCTGTATTATAATAGTAATGCAATTCATCCATATAAAGGTTGTATACGTAGTAAAAAAATATTTTTGATCTTTGAGTACTTACACAATGAAAAATATAATTTTTTGTAAAATCTGTGGCCATATGAAATTAAAAAAAAATTTTTTTCGTTTAACAATTTAATGACTAAAAAAATTAATTTTGCGGTCGGGAATACACGTATCTTTTATGAAATTCAATTCTGAACAACTTTCATCTGTATCTTTTTTTACGTGAAATGAGTTACAAAAAAGTTATTCGCGAATAACTAAAAAAAGTGCATTTTCGGAATTCTTTTTGCAATAATAACAATGTTCCCGACTTGACCCGAAGTCGAGACATTAGGGTCATTTTGAGTAAGTTAGCAATAACATATTTCAATCATAAAAATAAAATTAGAAAAAACTTAATGATATTCCACTAAAAATAACTCCCTGGCGCCCGGACTAAAAAGAGTGAAGGAGGCTTCTTTACTAACGTTATAAAGGAAATATATTAAGCAAACGAGTACCCGAATAGAAGGACAGATCATCTACATGATGGAGAATTCTAGTTGATGTAGCAGATGATATATAACGGGATGGCTGTTCCCGCTATAATCGAGGACCGGTGTCCCTATTTCCACCCGGTACGCTCACGGTAGCAGCGTGGAGTTCGAAGCTGGAGGGCAGCGGTAGGCGGGAGAGAAGAGAACAACACATTTAGTAAAAGCAAAAGGTAGCAACGTGTATTGGCTAAAGAAGGAATGATACAAGCGTGTACGCGGACTCGCAGAAGCAATGAGTCGAGAAGCCCAGACCACGATTGGGGAGAGCGGATCATAACGAAGAGAGAACGAGAGCCGGCATTTACAGGAACAAGTTGCGGGCGTTAGCTACAACGCACGTGGTGTTGATGGTCACTGGAGTTGAGGTCAATCTAACCGTGGTGAATCTGACGCGTACACGCGTTCCGCGGTCGCCTGCCAGTAGTGCTGGTCGATGCTATTCCTGTAACATGCCTACAATTGTGAGTATATGTGCTTTAAGGGGTCCCACCACGTTTAAAATCTGAAAAATAAAAATATTCTAAATTGATATTAAATTTAATAATATGTTGGAGAAACTTTTCATACTTATAGTATGTTCTCTTTCCTTCAATTTAAGCCTTTAAAATCCAATTTCGTACCTACCTATCCGGAGTGGCACTCCGCAGACTGTTTTTCACTGTCCGTAGGATTTCAGGTGACCATATGCTTCGATTGAGCTCAAATTTTGTGAGTATGTTCTATATAAGTGTAGTTTTCGCATGAACAGAGGGATTTTGATTTGAATGCTTAGAAAGATTTTAATAAAAAAAAGTATATTTTTTAAATTTTTAAATTTTGTATGCCACAGTTTTTAGGCACGACCGCAACGCGGGAATGCCTTATAGTTTTACCATCGAAAAAATAGTAACCAGCGATATCTCAGCTAATTTTCGACCAATCGGGCTGAAAATTTACGAGAGTGCAGCTCTTATATATACAAAAAAACGTTTTTTTCACTTTCGCGATTACCGGCCAATTGTTCAAATGGGAGCTCTTTATGCTTAATTTTACATGTATTTTTAACCAAATTATTTTGGCACAAGCTTATTTCAATCAGATAAATCCTAATCAATCCAAATTTTTTTTGTAAACTCTACCTATGATAGCAAAGTGCCAGTATGAAATTGGACTTGATCCCATGTATACAAAAAATATGCGGGCATTTTTTCCATTTTTAAAAAACAGTTTTTTGACCATAACTCAAATTCTAAGCATTTTACACAAAAAAGTTAAATGGGAATGATATAGATCTCAAAAAAATACAACTTTTTCCTATTGACATGAATACTCGAAAATGCTTAGAATTCAAATTAAGAAGCCAAAATCGAATTATTACATTATAATAATTCGTTTTTCATTATAAAAATTTTTAGGTATACGTTTTACATAAAAATATTAAACATAAAAGTTGTAGATATTTTAAAAATACAATTTTTGACCATAATAAATATACGCTTCAAATGATTTAATGCCATATGAAGTTCAAAAAACTGACTTTTTTTTATTAAATTTCAGTTGGCCACGATTATCTTTGCGAAATTAATTCCGATTGATCCAAATTGTTTTTTATAAACTCTGTTTATGTTAATATCGTGACAGAATTCATTTGGACTTGATCCTATGTATACAAAAAATATGCGAGCATTTTTTCGATTTTTAAAAAACGGTTTTTTGGCCATAACTCAAATTCTAAGCATTTTACTCAAAAACATTAAATAGGAATGATATAAATCTCAAAAAAATACAACTTTTTCCTATTGATATGAAAACTCGAAAATGCTTAGAATTCAAATTAAGAAGCCAAAATCAAATTATTACATTATAATAATTCGTTTTTCATTATAAAAATTTTCAGGTATACGTTTTACATAAAAATATTAAACATAAAAGTTGTAGATATTTTAAAAATACAATTTTTGACCATAATAATTATACGCTTCAAATGATTTAAAACATTATGAAGCTCAAAAAACTTACTTTTTTTTTAAATTTCAATTGGCCACGATTATCTTTGCGAAATTAATTTCGATTGATTCAAATTTTTTTTTATAAACTCTGTTTATGTTAATATCATGACAGAATTCATTTGGACTTGATCCCATGTATACAAAAATTATGCGGGCACATTTTTTCGATTTTTTAAAAAACGGTTTTTTGACCATAACTCAAATTCTAAGTATTTTACTCAACACATTACATGGAAATATTGTAAATCTCAAAAAAATATTTTCCTATTGACATACACAATTAGAAATACTTAGGATTCAAATTAACATGCCAAAATCGAATTTTAACATTACAATAATTCGTTTTTTTTCATAATAAAACTTTTCGAAAAGAGATATTTCAAAACAACTTTAGTTATAACAATTATACAATTTAAATGATTCAACGCATTGTAAAACTCAACTAGAAAGTGATGATCGTCTAATAGAGGAATTTTCTCCTACTGTAAGTATTGAAAAATAATTTGAACGAATAGATGTACAAGATGATCCTGAGACTGCTATTACAATTGATACGCAAAAAAAGTAAGTGCATAATATCTTAATCATTTTAAATCAATTGCATTTTTCATCTTCTTTAACCTACATGTCATTACTGTCATTGTAGTTTTCTTTGCAAATGACATAATAAAATAGCTTATATTACATTAGAAATTTCTGACATTTCTGCTTGTTATTCATTACAAGGCGTATTTTGAAAACTTATATCAATGCTGAACGCACTATTAAAATTATCAATATTAACCCAGCCTATCTGTTCCACTGGTTATTATGATACATTATTACTTCAAAGATTTATTGAAGTTGAACCACCTTCCGACAATGGTTTTCAGGAATTCCATGCTAAAATGAGATAAAAAAATTATTAATTAATTAAATTTATCATGAAAAAAAAAATTTGAGTGGCTAACGAAATGTACTAGTAGAAAAAAAATCAGTTATAAATATCAATAATATAGTAAAATATTTGTTAACTTGTAAGAAATAGGAATACCCCATGAGGTTCTCAATTATCAGCAACAACTGTTGCATTGCGTTCTGTATTAGTTTCTTCATTAGTTTCTTTTGCCGTATTATTTGGTGGGCCATCAGAAGAATCCAAAATTTCATCAAACCAAAGACCTAAAATAGGCTCACTATCCTCCTCTGAAAATTAAATATAAAAATTTAATAAAGGGGCTAACTTGAACAATTATATTCGCTGTATATGTAAAAATTAGTTCTACACTAATATGATTGTAACCTTGTACATTTATGGAATTGGCAACAAAGCTCACATTCACGTCGAACTAATTTTTTCGTACTTGTATCGAAAAACTCTATTTTAAACTTTGTTTTTAATCGATTTTCTAAATCATTTTATTAATACCTTGATCAGTGGAACTTTCAGAACAGCTGTAAAGTTCCTCATAATATGTAGTAGAATCACATTGACTTAACGTATCACCTTCTAGAGGATGCTTTTGTACTCTCTTAAGTGTGCTAGCCTGAACAATATATTTTTATTAATACTCATTAATTAAATTAAAGATTAAAAAGATAAAAAAGCTCAAAAATAGGGGTGCCAGTAACTTTTTCCATGTTCCTCGACCCTTTTTTATCATGTTTTGGCTTACAGAAGAAAATCCGATCGACCCGAAAACTCGAATTTAAAAAAATTTTTTTCGAACTCTAGACCAAAGAAAAGTGTATTATTTTTTAAAATTCAACTAATACGTTCAATAAAGTACTACTTTTCACTGTGACATTAAATTATCCACAGACTTTTCATCCGAATAAACTCGCGGTCCGCATCCAGCATCCAGCACAGACCAGTAAATAATATACGTATAGACAATTAAAGCCTTGTCGAGCGTTACATAAAATTCAAAAGTTATATTCCGTAAAATTAATGCGTAATGGAGAATGCTCGGTGCGCGCAAGCTCGCTCACTTGCGAGAAATCCGCGATCGGGCAAGCTAATATTCGGAAAAGTTGAAACTTTCCCCGAGCTCTCTCGCGCTGCTGCTGCTGCTGCTGCAGAGAGGAAGAGAAAAGTTTGCGAAGCTATCGACGATTCGACCGCTCGCAGCTGTGAATAATGCAGGACTGTGTGTATACGTTCCTCGCGCACGCGCGCGCGCAGAGGGGCTTGTACAGCGCGCGCTTGAATTTGCATAAAATTAGTTTTGCGCGCCCGCCGCCGGTGGCAAGCCGCGCTCAAAATTGACCCCGATCCGCCCTTAATCATCGGACGCGGCATCTATGTTACACTAATGAATGTCGCACTTCCCTCCGCGTGTAATTGCCTCGAATTTATTCGAATGGAGAGAGGCCAGGGGGGCAGGCTGCACTCTGTGCTTTATCATGCAATAATATATATATGTATAAATACTGCCGTGCGCGCGCGAGTAGTCTCGAAAATCGCGCGGGTGGTTCACATATATTATTCATACACACATGCGCGTTCTTTGTCGAGAGAGTGAGCTGCTGCCGACCGTTTGTATCAATAAACGATGTTATTGTTACATCGATGATTGAAATCTCTAGTGCACACGGCGCGCCGATAAATTTATTATACACTTTTTTTTGCAGCGCTCCGTCAAAAACCGCCTTTTCGACTTTTATTTTTTACGCGCGGAAAAATAACATGTATTCGTAAAATTGATAAAGCGAATATATCAAAGTTTCGCGACTATTATCAGGAGTTTATGAAATTTTCATGGTTCATTTTTTTTTTCGTATACGCGCGCACATCGCACTGATCATCGGAGCGCGAGAGGCGAAATCGAAGCATACTGGGAAAACGACGCGTATAATATATATTATACACCTGAGCCGCGCACACTTGCATCGAAGATTTTTAATTAAGCATCTCTCGTCACGACGTTGGAAAATATATTGTAAAAAGCAAAGTTTTGCGAGATTCTCGCACTCGTCACTTATATATATATATATATATATATATATATATATAAGCGCTGAACAAACTCACTCACTCCCGTCGCTTTTCCCGCTCTCTGTCGCTTTAAGCCTTGGCAAACTTTTCACCCCTCAAGTTCGACAAAACTTTCCTGTTAGTCTAATCCGTCGCTTTAATGCAACAATGCATTAAAGCGCCAAGTGCGACCGCGAGAGTAGCTTATATACACACATAGCTATATACTATTGGCGCGCGCGCGCGCGTGCGACTACATCTAAATGCCGCTATATACATGGCGCAACAAGCTGCCTTATATTTTATAATATGACGCGCGAGAGAAATTTATACACAAGTTGATCTCTCGGGGATCACAAGTTTTCTTTATCGCTCGCGTCGAGATGATAATTGTATTTATATTGAATACCATATACATTACTGGTAGACAGCCAACTTTATGCATGGCATATAATATATAGAGACGCGTCGTTTGGCCTGTGTGATTGTCGCTCGAAAATTTAAATACTCTGCGCCCTGTATGAATAAGAAAGCTATATATGTATACCGCGGCAAGCGCGTTTAACGCGTATACAAAATGATCCAGCCCGCTTTCCAGCTTAATGGCATATACGCACGCCAACGCGTGCGCCAACACTGCGGCTCGATACGGAAAATTGTTTTGGTAAAAGTCCGGGATAAAACATAATGCAATATACACATAATATATCTCCCCTCTCTCGCGGCTTCTCGTACCTTGGAATAGTCGAGCGGCGCCGCGCGTCACATATAACAAAGACAAAAATTCAAACTACTCGCGCGGCATCACTTTGGCTAAAAGCAAAAACAGAACAAAACGGCCCCGGCCATCAATTTCGCCTCGCGAGCGCATCTGAGCAGATGAAAAAAAAAATCCAGCATCGCGCACACGGACGCGCGACCCTGCGAGCTGCACACGTGTATAAAGTGTTCACAATTAAAGAGAGAGCATCGGGCGAGCCTTAAAATGAGTGCGGAGCTCCAGAGAGAGAGAGAGGGGGGCAGCAGGGAGGAGTGCTGTACATATAATGGCTGCAGCTTTCGGATTAAGTGCGGGAAGTATGATTTTTATTGCGCCTAAGCTTAGATAAAGCGCTTTTAGAATAACACGCGTATTCGCGATGTCGCTGCGCGTGTATACACTCATGCACGAGCGATGCGCGTATATTTTTGAATTTCTATGCGTGTGTATTACGGCTTTGAAAAATGTTTTCTTTTCAAACTTTTAATAAAAATGAAATTTCACTGGCTGCATGAAAATACGAATCCATTTGCGAGCATATATTTCGGAGGAGTGTCTCACGTGTGCAGTGGCGAATGTTGAATACACGTGGCCCGCTATGGACTACAATGGTAAAAGCGAGCTTCTTCTTCGTTTTCAAGTATTTTTGCGTGTTATTCTTTCGACGAGAATTCAAGCAGAAAATGTCTCTTTGCGAAACTTTGCGGAATCCATCCAGCGAAACATAAAAATAATTTGTACATGTCAATGCAGCTTTATACTTGTCAACACTATATACAACTATAAACAAGCTACATACTTGAGAATATTAATAAATTATTACTTTTCGGTAGCTTATAGTTACCAAATAGAATAACAAGTGGTTTAAACGTGCAGCTTGAAAGAATGTGGATACTCTTTCCAAAACTGTAGCAGTTGCTAAGATAATACAAGCTTCAACAGAAACATCTTCCAATAAGGCACCCATCAATCTAAGTGCATGAATTTTTGAATAAAAATGAATATATTATATGAAAGTTTAATATTATATTTACTTTTAAAATAATTTAAAAAATATGGATTTGTTCCTACATTTTCATTAAATTTATACATCCAGTACCATCTCGAGCTTCGCTAGGTGATTTTCCTTTTTTCTTTTACCTTTATCTGCAACACTAAAACTGCTTACAAATAGTTGAACTTGCAAACTAGCTACCAGCAACCATACACCAATTAATAGATGGTTTTGAAGTATCTACAATTAATTATATTTATATATTATCAATCAAAATTAGATAATTTAAACTTACATATTCTTAAATTATCTTACATGTCCATCAGCTCTTGTACTATATCTAATAATATTTGATACTAAAGTAAAAATTTCTAAACTTCTTTCTACAATAGTTATGGCTAATGTGTCATACTCTTCTTCAGTACTTTTAGCACTTTGACTACTTTGTGGATTAGCAACAGCATGAACAGCATCAACTATACTTGATGCTGTTGCATTTGCAATAAAACAATATAAACAAGACATAGTCAGCAATGATAATTTTTCCAATTTCGCTGGTGTCAATGGTTCAAAAATTGGTAATGAAACAACGCTATATACAATATTAATGTCATGAACAACTGAATGAAGGCTATGACAAATAGTATGAGCTTCCAATTGATTCGCTGGTAGACAGAAACTTTTTCTATTTAAATATGCTTGGTATTTTCTAGCATAACGTAACAAATGTGGATTAAAACACATATTAAAAAGCATATCTTCTACTCCCATACCTTGAAGTGTGTTTATGTTGTTAGCAATAAACATCATCTGAAAAATCAATACCTTAACTGTAGAAATGGCATAATTAAAAATAAGCAATATTTGTGAATTTTGATAAAAACCTTTGTATCTGCTCCTTGTTCAGCATTTGGTGCTTCTAAATTAGATTTATTTGCAATATCAAAAGCAATATCATTTGCAATAGCAAAGTCTTGCAAAAGCATAGTCAATTGCTCCAAATACTTGTTGATAAGTCACTACGGGCTCTCTTTGTCTCTTTTATAGGTTGTGGTGTACTTTCTTTTTCTCCACTTGTTGGTAAACTTTTTACGCTTTGAGGAAGTTATGCATTCTTCATGATAGCTATCAGAGCAAGTTCCTCTGATTTTGCTAGTAATAACTGCCCAACACATAATGCTCGTATAGGTAACAGTAATTGCCTTGTAGTTAAAATTGTTGGACCACTACTCTCTCCTGTTTGAGAATTTTCTTGTGTCAATTTGCCGACTAAGTATGTCAGTGATATTCGACATGCTTACCAAACAATTGAAATCTGACTTTTAGAAACTGTAAAAGTATTAATAATTTTTTACATTAAAATAAATAAAAATTAAATTCAAACATTCTGTATACCAAATTACACTCACAAGTATTTGCACAGGAACCAATATAATCAGCTGCTAATACAGCAAAAGATGTGTAAAAAGATTCATATTCTTCATCATGGGAGACTAACTCTGTTTCACTAAAAATTTTGTTATTACATCATTGATACAAAAATATTTCAATTAAATGTGAAATATTGTCAAGTTAAACCAACTTCAACTTCAGCGTTCAGTTTAATCTTCTTCTTCTTTAGCAGCAGCTGCTCCAGTTCCTTTGCGAAGGTTCTTCCTCTTTACACGTCCTGGATGGCCAATCTTGGCAAGAATGTACTTGACTCTCCATACTTCATGCTTGTTACGAATACCGTATTCAATGATAATCCTCAACTCCTAATCTAAACGAACCTTCTCATAAGGCCTTCTTGGTGTGACATAAGTCTTTGAAAAGACTGACGGTATTCGTCCATTCACCATTTTGCTGGAAAAAAAGTATATTTATTTGGTTATTAAAAACTTTCTTTTCATTTGTTACACATTATACAATTTTCCATTTTTTCAATTTCCACCATTAACTTAAAATATCTTTGTAAAATCTTGTCTTTTTATAAAATTTTAGAAGTAAAAGTATTTTATACGAAATAGACTTTCAACCCATTCAATATAACATTCAAAACTTGTATCAAAGTACTTGATAAAAGATTACCAAAAACCTAAGAATATGTATAATTTAAAAATAGAAAAATTCCAATCATCAAATACAACTTCTACTTTGATTGAAAAAAAATATATAATAGCAAAATTAAATTAAAAACAAGCATATATAAAACAACTCCAAAACAAGTACAACAACATTTTTATACTCATCAGAAAGCAAAACTTGCAGACAATCAAACTCCATATCCAAGTACTATGTCAACAAAACCACAATTAGATATTTAATATAAACACTTCGAATTTTACTTTTCACGTTTTCATTTGAATTATTATCAAAAATTTATGTACATCTTCTGTCTTCTTTACGTCTATTATAAAACTTTTTTCAAATTTATACCCGCAAAATAAATACTTAGGTAACCGTTAAAATCGCAATCGCACAAGTTGTCTATGTATATATATATATATATATATAAATATATAAATCGGGTATTTTGAATGCATCCCTATAATAAACTATCCTTCGCTAGCGCATTCAAAATTCCACTTTTGGCATTCAATATTCCATATTTAAAAATAACCCTATACTACCCCTACTTTCGGCGCATTCAAAATACCCGATTTATGTATTTATACACACACATATAAGTATACAAACCATTATTTAGACCTAAAAACTCGGAATCTGAAACGCCCAATGAAAACGCACAAGCCTTATATATAGAGTTATCCAGTTATAGATAAATACTAATCTCTGATTGGTTACTGCAAGAGCGCTCAACACCAACGGATTTATTTGAAATATAAGTATATTCGAATTCAAAATCCTCAAAATTAAAATATCTGCAAGAATTCAGTGCTACACGAAGTAAAAAAGTAATACTAAGTCTAACAAAATGTCGAGTGCAAGTGATTCTAGCGACTCTGAGGTAATATTAAACAATATTAAAATACATTTATATAATATAATGAATTTTAAAATAACTTAATTAAAAATCTTTTTTTCAGCACTCAACAAACATATCAAATATTAAAGATGTTGATAAACTACACAAAATTGTATTTGCTCAAAGAAAACAATTAAAAAAATTAAATAATGAATTAAAAGAAATAAACCGCAAATATATTGCGTCTTTAGAAACAATCAAAGATTATCATGAAAATTATCACTATGCCAATGCAACTGATGATAATCAAACTATAAATACAGGTAACACCTTAAAATTTAACTGATTATAATACAATTTGAACGTTAAAATATAAAAATGTTAAATTTAATCAAAAATTATTTCAGACCTTGAAGCGCCATCAACATCAGCTAAACAAATCAACAACAAAATTGAAAGTAAGTTAATAAACTTCATTACAATAAATAAATCTATAAAATAACCTGAATTTATTAACAGATGACAACCAAACAACAATACAGCAGAGCAACGTGCAGAGATGGCTGAAATCTAAAAAAAAATGGATTCCTCAACACAAACAGAGAAGACAAGAACAACAACTCATGTCGGCACATGTTCAATTTTTAAAAGCAACTAAGCAAAATAATTATAATCCGAATTACAAAAGAAACAGTACATACAAAAGCTACAATCAAACAAAAGAACAAAATAATTATGAACAAAATGCACCGAATACAAAATCTTCTGGACACCACTTCAATACACCAAATTCAATCAATCAAACAGCTACTTCAAAAAATAATCAATACCAACCATTATCCATGGAAACCGAATATTAAAAAATATATAGAATCTCAAATTTTAAAAAATAATCCATGTTAATTCATAAATCAATATTATTAAATCAATATTATAATTATTACATGATTGTATATAAATATACATACAAAGTAAAATAAATATAACATAAACAAATTTACATTTTAAACAAACTTTATTTGTACCTAATACTTTCAAGCCTATAACAGTTTAAAAGACTTTGAAAACATTTGTTGTATTCAATCCTTCTTCTCTAAGCCACCATTGTACGCATAAAAAAATTGATCTTAAACTTGAGCTTATCATACAAATTTTTTCCCTTCACATCAAGAATCAGTTGGCTTACATCTTCTTCAACTTTGCATAGTTCTTCCCAAACTGATTTCATCTGTATTATTTTATTCCATCTATTCGCTATTTAAAATATTACAATGATTTGTTCACTCTTGATTTACCGCTAACATTTTTCTCATCTAGACATGTAACTTTTACACTAGCTGTTAAATTATGAAGCCTAGCATTGGCAGCTTTTTTGTGCAAAACTCTGCAGTACAAAATCTTATTTGAACTTTCAAGCGAAAGAATCTATTCATTCAATATCCTTTTCTTTTTGTGAACATGAACAAATTTATTATCCATCTCTATAAGTACTTTGTTCTTTTCTTCATTATCTACAGCACTTTGAGGTATAACAAAAACAAGTAATGATTCACTCTCATAAATCAACAATTTTTGTTTAAATGCTTCTAATTCTTTCTTTTCTTATTCGTCAACCATCTTATACTTGTGTGTACAGAAATTTGTGTAAAGAATTGTTGTTCTTGACAACAAATCAAACTTGCACATTTAATTATGTTTCCAGATAACCCATTCAAATATCCTCCATACGGCATCCAAGAAATATAAACATACATGTCCAGTCAATCATACTTAGTTTTGACCAGTCTAAATTAACATTCGTGTCTGTAAAAAAAGCAAAGTTTGTACAATTTATTATAATTAAAATAATATCTGTATATTTTTCTTGCTGAGGTAATGTGATTGATACTTCTTAATATTTGCAATATTTCAACGACAACTGTCATACTAAATCATGACCTTATTTCATTACAGCTTCAGTTTTCTCTGGGGTCCAATGAAAGAAGATGCTTTTCTATTATTTATATTGCTACATTAACCGGTACGCTGTACTTTGCTCTCCATTTACAATCTACATCTTTGACCGTATTATGTGCAGTTTGTCAATTGATTGCAATGTTGACATTTTTGATAAGTCATATACCTGGTGGGACTACGGGACTCATGTTTTTTACAAGAATGTTTAAGTCATCTGTCAGTTCTACTCTACCTATTTGATACTACTCTAACACTCAAAGGCATTCGATATTTATAAACTCAGAAAAATATAATTGTAAGATATTACTGTAAATAGTGTAAAATTTTTGTATAAAAATACAACAATCATTTATTTATAAAAAAAGTTTGTAACAGTATTATTTCTTTTTCACTTTTGGGAGTTTTGGTGCTTTGGTTCTTGATTCATTACCTTTTAAACGTTTGACTTTGAACGGTTTATAACTAACTTTATCTTCTGACTCACCTTTTCTTTTTTTAGATCTATGTTTGATTTTATTATTATCACTATTATGGCAATCATTGGATTTAATCATTTCAAAGAATCTTAATGGAGTCTTTGTTGGCTTTTCATCCAAATTATATCCATCATTATCCAAAGCAATATAATCACACCAACCTTTATCAATATTTGATTTAGTTTTAGATGTATTTGCAGGTTGAAAAACTCTATCTTTCTTTGATGTTCTGTATAAGTAGACATCTGTAGAAACAGTGAAAAGTTTTGCTTCTTCCTGAGCATCTTCTTCCATAGACTCAACAAAGACTATATTTTTGTTTTGTTCTTCATCCAATTCTGTATTTTCTTGAAATAAGGCAACAGATGTTTTGGATCTTTGTAATTCTAAAGATAGTTTAGATACGTTTTCAAATAGTGTGTAAAAATAATTATTTGGGGTATCCTTAACGTTACTCTGCAATACAATATAATTTCTGTAAATATGAATAAGTTATTCTGAATATTACAAAAATTATTAAAGTACCTTTAGGCCAATAGCAGCTGATGCAAATCCGATAGTTTCTAGTGTGACTCTTTTTAACAAGACATAATATTTTTCTTGATGCTAGTCTTAAAGTTTCTAGCTCTATTGGCATACATTAATATATTGTACGTGTCTTCAAAGGTGATACTAGAAAGACTAAAATTGACTATCATAACTGTTTGACAGTTTCCAACTAATAAATCCTTACAAAGCCTTATTAATGTTGTATCTCTGTAAGGTATACGTATAATTCCATCAGCTAAATTATTGACACAATTTCCAAAAGCCAAGAGAGACTTATGAGAGACTATGCTGATGAATCAATAAAATAGATTGATTACTTGTTTGACCTTCATGGAATACAATTTTGAGCAAATATGAATGGAGATTTTGATTTCCGTAATTTTGATAAGATTGCATTAATGATACCAACTATACTTGATACTGTTGCATATGCAATAGAACAATATAAAAAAGTACCATTTAATCCACAAAAATGTTATAAAAATTCTGTTTAAAAATCCCTGAATAACAATTTTACCACAACATCAAGCAAAAGTTCTCCTTTTATACCATGCAAAATTTTTTGCAAATTTCCTATACTTTTTTCCCATATATATAAAGCATGTTGCCTAGCAGATCCAGCACAAACATATTCTCCATCTCCTGAAAAACAGCATTTTTTCCAAGTTGTTTTATTAACAAGATCTTGTAGTTTTTGTATTGGTTCCGGTTGTCCATCTTGTCCACAAGTTAATACTTCAGCACTATCATAAACTCGAATAACTCTATCAGCAGTATTTACTAGAAAGCACGAACCACATCGAGCAAATTCAATGCTTTTCACTGCTGTATCACTAGCAGTTCCTTGTGATATTTTGAAAGATGCTTTTACTGTACAGGATTCTACATCTAAAACTAGAATTCTTCCTCTACCATTACCTGTGAAAATATAATCACCACGTCTGTTGAATGAAGCAACAATATTCAAATCACTCTGAAAAAATCAAAATATTTGTAAAATTTTATTAAATAAAGTAAAATACTTTCAATATTAAAACTGATTAGTTTGCTTACATCTTGATCAAGTGGTATTACTTGATGAGAGCCTTGAATATCTATCATGACTGCAGCATGTCTCATTGGACATACTAAAAATTTGGTCCAATTTCTTGGATGAAACTGAACTTTTAAAATAGGGGATGGAAATCTATATTTTTGTTCACATTCACCAGATAATACATCCCATATACAAACATTATTATCAGTTGACGCACTAAGTAACTTGTGACCATTTCTAGACCAACTATAAAGTAGAATAAAAGATATGAGATTATATATTGCGAAAAAAGACTTAAAAATTATAAATTATTATTTACCTCAATGAGCATACAGGATGAACATGAGCACTGATAATTTTTGCAATACCCCTTGTCAGAAAATCCCAAATTACAATTCTACCATCATTACACCCTACAGCTAATAAAGTTCCTCTTTTATTAAATGTACATGTTACAGCAAGTGAAATATAATCCAATGTCCCATCAAATTCCTAAAAAAAATGTTTTATTTAGTTTTCATGCTTATATTTTAAACTAGACTTGTATTTCATAAAACAAAATTTTACCTCAGGATAGTTTTGTCCAAAAGATTCTGTAAAAAAATTTGATTAAAAAATGTATAATAGCAAATATTATTTTTTTTTATTTTACGGTAACTCACCTAAGAGTTCCAAATTCATTGTTTACATTTATTATCATCTGAATAAAAAACATTAAGATAACCTGTTAAGATTTGTATTTACAGGGGATTCATATATAAATAATCTTTGACTTTGTTAGACATAATTGTATACGCGACAAGTTTTTGATTTCTACAAGTAAAATTGATGGCTGTAGCACTTTCGTAGATTAATTATATATACAGGTTTTTGTTACCAAAACCAGTAGAAATTTAATAAATGTTGTCGAATGTAGAGTTGCAAAAAATATCTAACGCTTACCGCACACGTAACATCATCTTCAGTTATATGACGTCTTGCGTCGTATCAGACGTAAATTTTTTTTACGAGAAATGATAATTTAAATTATTTTATTAGCGAGATAAACGAAGCATATTACAGCGCAGGAAAAATATTAGTGATATAAAATAAACAAATATATTGAACTAGAAATTATTGTATTTTATTAATAAATCTAAAAAAATTGTGAAATAAAAATATAAATAACATACTTGTATACATAAAATACTTAGTAATTAATGGATACAATAATCTTGTTTTACAAAAGGGATATTCCAGGTACAAACTGAATTTATACAAAATAATATTCAATATAGTACGCTTTACATTTCATACAATATTCTAAAGTTATATATTTATGGCAAAATTAAGTATCATTATTAATTGTAAATAAATTAGATAAGAAATTAAACAATACATAGAAAAATATATAGGTATGCATACTTACAATCCTACATATAGTATATGTATCTTGTACTGTTTCTATACGTTTTTTCTATTTATGTCTTGCTCATCCATGAGTTTAAATCTATCAAATCAAAGTACATTTCATCATTAAATCTTTAAGTACAGTAAATATGGTGTAAATTGTATTTGATTAAAACTCTTTGTTTGTTTAAATTTCATTTGATTTTTAATACTTAATTTCCAATTTGATAAAATTCATATATATTTGAAGATGCTTGATGCAATTTCCATTCACACAAATAGACAATTTTATGTAGTATAATCTATATTTATAGTACAATACTAATTATGAAAAATAGCCTTGACTTGACCATACAATTACTATTTGATGCTCTTTTAATACATAATATTATAATAAATAAGCTGATACTTATAGGTATAATTAATATAAGTAAACAATATTTGGCACAAGTCCTGTATAAATTACATCTTTGGTTGTGAAATTATTCATGTAAGACAAATATTTTACAATGATGGAAGAACGTGCGATTAGCGATTTTAGAACAAAAAATATACATATTTAACATTTTTTTACTTTCATTACATATGTAAAAAAAATTTGTAATAATTACAGTGATTTTTATACACATTTGCATCGAGTAGTGTAAATAAAATTTACAATAATAACTATGAAAAAATAACAATTTACGATGTATAAATAAAAATAATGGCTATTTCTTAGAAGTTTCATAAACTTTTCATACTCTGTATAATTTAAACTAAATTTATTTTCGAACCATCAGTAAAACGTAGATTGTAAAATACGCGTACGTGCTAGTTACAGTTTTAAAACCGTTGAGAACCTCGAACCTAATATACATACAATAATTTATAGGCGGTATTTTAAAGAGACTGCATATATAAAATTACAATAATATTTTTAAATCAACATATTTCATGCACTACAAAATTATTAACAATTCAAATATTGATGGCATATATCTAATGACTAGAATGAAACATATTATCATTATTACTTTGACTCTACTGGATATTTTGTTTGTTTATAATTATTATTAGGCTGATTAATTGAAAAAAATATAAGTATAAATTGGCGAACTCCTTAAAAATGACTTACAAATACATGCCATTTTTGGAGATTAGCAATGTTTTAATTAATATCAAATCAATGCTCCATTAAATTCTTTTTTTTTCATTCTTGCATCAAGACTGATGATTTGAAAATTCAAGACTTTCTTTTATCTTTTATTCAACATAATTCATTAACAACAAGCGATAGTCCACAATAATAATTTTTCCAATTTCGCTAGTGTCAATGGTTCAAAAATCGGTAATGAAACAACGCTATGTACAATATTGATGTCATGAACAACCGAATGAAGACTGTGACAAATAGTATGAGCTTCCGATTGATTTGCTGATAGACAGAAACTTTTTCTATTTAAATATGCTTGGTATTTTCTAGCATAACATGACAAATGTGGCAAATTAGAACACATATTAAGAAGCACATCTCTCGCTCCCATACTTTGAAGTGTGTTTATGTTGTTTGCAATAAACATCATCTGAAAAATCAATACCTTAAATGTAGAAATGGCATAATTAAAAATAAGCAATATTTGTAAATTTTGATAAAAACCTTTGTATCTGCTCCTTGTTCGGCATTTCGTGCTTCTGAATTAAATTTATTTACAATATCAAGAGCAATATCATTGGCAATAGCAAAGTCTTGCAAAGGCATAGTCAATTGCTCCAAAATACTTATTGATAAGTCACTGCGGGCTCTCTTTGTCTCTGTTATAGGTTGTAGAGTATTTTCTTTTTCTCCACTTATTAATAAACTTTTTACGCTTTAAAGAAGTTATGCATTCTTCATGATAGCTATCAGAGCAAGTTCCTCTGATTTTACTAGTAATAACTGCCCAACACATAATGCTCGTATAGGTAACAGTAATTGCCTTGTAGTTAAAATTGTTGGACCACTACTCTCTCCTGTTTGAGAATTTTCTTGTGGCAATTTACCGACCAAGCATTATTCAAAAAATTAGTTCAAGAAGTTTCATACTTGAATTAGAACGAGTAGTTATTATTTGGTTTACAGTAGAAATGTTTGAAACATTATTTTGCTTGCGTATTTGCAAAGTAGATGCTGTTGCAATAAGTCCAAGAGGAAGCTTTGATGGTAGAACTTTAAGTTTACAAGCCTGTAACAAAAAAAACCATAATTCTTTTTAGTATAATGTTAAAATTGGATAAATTCAAAAATATATTCAATTGTAGATATAACAATAAACGATACTTTTAAAATACTTACAATAGTTGAAAAAATAAACTTTTCCCATGATGTTATAAAGTTGATGGAGCTTTTAATTTTGGTAACAGTTGAAGAATATTTACGTCTAGATCTTTAATAAGAACTACAGTTAAAATATGAGCTTGCTTTGTAGATTCCAATGATCCTCTGTAAAATTTCAAATACATTTACCTTTTTATGCATAAATAAATGATACATTTTTTATCATTTCTCTATATACTTCAGCATTAACATGCTCTTAATTTTACAAAATTTCAATTTTAAAACAAGGACTAATAGGCAGAAAAGAAAATGCGATAGATTAAATAAATAAAAAATTAAGTATACTAGACATAGTGTTGTCTCACCTCCAAATCCGTACTCTGGACTATTTTAATTACTTTCTCCTTTTCATAAGAAAGTACGTGAAGAGTTTCCTTTTTTATGTTAGCAACTTACTTAAATCTTGCACCTGTACACCCAATTGCAGACACTCTCTCTGAAACTGTTAAATCTATCATAGACAGTTTAACATGCTTCGCTTGACCATCCATCTTAAAAGTTATATTAACATATACTTGAAAAACAGCATGACCGATTAATTTCTTGATTAACTTCTATGGCATATTGGATACAATTTTTATTTCCTTTTGCTAGAAAAAATAATAGTTCATCTGCACTATGAACAATAATAACTTTTTTAGACCTACCACAATAACACCAACTCTACAGCCCTCTCTAAGATATAAGTATCACAACCTATCTACACAACATATATAACCTACAAAATAAAATGTCAAAATTTTTTACTTTGAACAAATCTCAAAATTAACCTAAAAACATTCATCCATAAGTCAAATAACTATGTTACTGTCAATATATACTCCATATATGTATGTATATATGTATATATATATACATATTTATAATACATCACAGATTCTGCTCGCGCCATACTTTCAAACAAAGTTAAGACTACACATATATATACAATATATCAGATGAGACTGAAAACTCCCTTTGTCCACCATTTTATATCTGAACTTGAAAGTTTGCGTATGCAAATACAGCCAGAAAAGCGCAATTTTCAAATCAACGCGATTTATTTACATTAAATACTATCTATTATTGAGTTTAATACATTTATTTAGTGTAAGTATTAGTCAATATATACATGAAGAAGGAATGATATAACCAACAAAGAAGGAAAAAAGGTAAAAAATATCGATATTACGAACCATTAACAACAAAGGAAAAGAGGCTACAAAATATCGATAATACGTAACATTACTTTCTCTTCAATAAAACTTGGTAAATATATATTATACAATACTATTGAGATAAACTATAACATTGTATGTATGTGTATATATGTGTATGTATACGTATATATATATATATATAGTTAATCCTTTTAACCCTTTTTTTCGTTTAATTATTAACGTATAGGTTAAAGCCATAAATTAATCAATAAATAATTTCATTTATTTAAAAGCAAATTCCCTAAGTAAACAAATAATAATGTATCCCATAAACAACTTTGAACATATAATTATGCGTGGTGATGGGAATTGTTTATTTCGAGCTATGAGTTATGCTATATATAAAACAGATTTACACCACGAAATGATAAGGTTAGAAATAGTTAAATACGTTGAGCGTAATTGGGAAAATGAAAAAATTTCAGTACAAAATGTTCACGAAATTACAAACAGTTCACATTATCGTCAATTTATGTCCATTTCAAAGGGAAGTAGAGTATCATACGGAACAGAGTACGAAATTATTGTATTTTCTAAAATCTTCTTAAAATCATTTAAAATTTTACGACCTTGCAATTCAAATAAAGAACATTATTACCTTCTTATGGAACATAATCCATACAATATTGATGACCAACAATTAATTTACTTTCTTTTTACGGGCAATTCCGAAAACAGAAGTGGGCATTATGATTTATTGATATCTGTAGATTCACAAAAAATACCAAACACAGTAAATAATAAAATGATGTACAAGGAAACAATTAATATACAAGATTCAAATAGCATTATATTAGATCTTTCTAACTTGAGTTTAAATAATAAAAATCAGTCCAATATAAATTATAATGTTGAACAATTTAGTCGTATAAATATATATAACGATAAAAATAACTTATTTCGAGCAATGAGTTGTTCCCTTTATCAAAGTGACATACACCATGAATCTATTAGATTTATCATAGCTAAATTCGTATATAATAATTGGGAAAACGAACAAATTTCAGTACTCAATGCACACAATATAAATGATAAAAACTCTTATTACGCACATATGTCATATTCAGGAGAAAATGCACAACAAGGGACAAAATACGAAGCACTTATATTTTCAAAAATTTTTTCTAAATCTGTCAATTTTACGAATAAAACCAACATGTCAAACTCAATACGAAATTATATTCGAGTGCAATTTTAGTAAAAATAACGATAAATCAATATATTTTCTTCATATTTCCGATTCAAACAATCAAACCGATGAACATTTCGACTTATTAATAAACTCAAAACATTCACAATCTCTCATTGAATCGAATCTTTATTTTCATTCTTACACATTAAGTTCACATAAATCAAATACAATTTCACAACCTTTGAATAATTTAAAAAAAAGAAAACGTCGATACAATGCGAAAAAAACCATATATTCCGTAAAACGACAAAAACAGAAAAAATTAGCCAGAAATAATATGAAATACATTACTAAAAAATGCATTACTAAAAACTATATAACTTCAGAAAAAACTATTAGCAAAAACGATAAAAATACATTTAAAAACATATCTGACACAAATTACAGCAGTAAAATCAATAAAAATATTCAGTTAAATAATAAAAAACGTAAATTTAATAAAAATGATCATGAAGTAAAAAAATGGCTAAAATCCATGATTGCAAAAAAAGAACCTACAACATCAAATTCAAAATATTGTAAGAAATTAAAATTAGATCTTTCTCGTACTAATATTTGTATACCTAAATCAACACTTCAGAACACTTCACAAATTCAACAAAATATACGTTCTAAAATTTCACACAAAAAAAGAAAATACATATACTCCACAAAACAAAAAAAACAAAAAAAAACACAATAGATTTATCATAAAAAATACTAATCCCTATGATAAATTACAAGAACATAAAACAAATTTTATTAAATTAGTTTTAAAGAAAAAACAAAAACTACAAAAGAAACTTGATAAAAAACATGCATTTATAAAATTAATAAAAAAAAAGCAAAATGCATGTAACATGCAACAAAAACACATAAAATTAACAGAAACTTTATTATCAATTAATGATTCCAACAATGTAAATCAACACGATTTATTTAATCGAAAAAATCGACCAAACTTTGTGAAAAAACTTGAAATTTTTTTTAAATTAATACAAGAAGGACCAACTTGGATTTGTTCGTGTTGTGGAGGTCTCTTCTTCAAAAAATCAATTACACATTATACAAACAAATCAATTCTAAATCATAAAAATCTTATATCGAATTGGAAAGAAATATGCAAAATTAAAACTAACGATCAAATTATATTATGCCATACTTGCAGAAACAGTATTTTTAACAATCGAATACCTAAATTAGCTTTAATTAATGGATTAGAATTTCCCGAAATTCCACCACCATTAAAAAATTTAACTCCTTTAGAAGAAAGATTAATATCACCGCGATTACCATTCATGCAAATCCGTCATCTCGGTATCGATAAACAATTTGGTCTTCGAGGTAATTGCGTAAATGTACCCACGGACGTAGATAGCAACGTTTCAATTCTCCCACGGGCAATGAATGACGTGCAAACCGTCCAAATAAAATTAATGCGAAGAATCAGGGATAAAAATCCATACTGTTTCGAAACAATTAGACCAAATAAAGTATATAGTGCAGCAAAATATCTAACTAATCAACCACTATATCAATTACATATTATCACACTTTCCCATGATTGGTTAGAATCACAAAATAGGAATAAAAACGACAATCATGATACTAATGAAAATAATAATAATATTATTATCAATGATGACACAAATATCATTACTGATGACTGGGACGAAACAATAAATGACGAACCAATAAATCCAATAAACCAAGAAACTTTATTTTTAGATGAGTTTACAGCAATTCAATTTGCTCCAGGAGAAAATAAACGTCCAATATCTTTATTAATGGATCAAGATTTGGAAGAACTGGCATTCCCAACAATTTACTGTGGACAGCGACGAACATTAAACACTAAAATCAGTTTAGTACAAATCGCGAAATCTGAAGCACGTATGTATGATAGACGATGCGCAGATAACATTCCTAAACTCATGCTAAGCCATTGTAAGACTCGTTTACAGAAATTAATCTCTAATATTCAAATAAGTTTAAGAAAAAAACGCTCAACCAGAAACGTTACAGTAAATGACGCATTAAACAGTACAATATTAGAGAGACTAATTCAACAAAACGACGGCTTTCGAATTTTACAGGTGGATCGTTCAAGTCCAGCTTATTGGGAACAAAATAAAAAAAACGTTTTCAGTATTATGCGCCAACGTGGTCTACCACATATATTTTTAACTGTTTCAGCGGCAGAAATGAAATGGCCTGAACTTATTATAATGTTAAATAAAATTATCAATAAAACTGACTTAAGTATAGACGACTGTGACAAACTATCTTGGCAAGAAAAAATAAAACTTATACAAAGCGATCCAATTACTTGTGCGCGATATTACAATTACCGTATTCAAGAACTATTTAAAATTTTGAAATGCGAAAACGGAATTTTTGAACAACACAATGTAATAGAATATTATTACAGAATAGAATTTCAGCATAGAGGTAGTCCTCATGTGCACAGCATGTTATGGTTAAAAGACGCTCCCCACTTTGATAGTCGAAATCCACATTCAATTAATGAATGTGAAAAATTCATAGACAAATTTATTAGTTGTAAAAATGATTCTGAAATGTCAAAATTAATAAGTTATCAAGTACATAAACATAATAATACATGCAAAAATAAATCATTTGGTTCAGAAACTAATTATTGTAGATTTGGATTCCCACAATTGCCAATGACAACAACAAAAATACTTTTACCAAAAAGCGCACAAAAATTGAACAATGAACAGAAAAAACAGATAGATTTAAAATGGACCATTATTAAACATACAATTGACTTGATAGCCAAAAAACATAAAAATGTAAGTCATATAAAATCAATTAACGATTTTTTTATACATGTTAAAATTGATGAAAACGAATATATTCAAACAATAGAATTTAATCTTAAAAGACCCGCTATATACCTACAACGAAATGTCAATGAATTGAGAATTAACGCTTATAAAAAAATAATTTTAGGTACAATGAAATGCAACATGGACATTCAATTCATACTAGATCCTTATGCTTGTATTTGTTATATTATCAATTATATAGGGAAAAGTCAACGCGGACTGTCAAAGTTATTAAAAGATGCTGCCAATGAAGTGAAAAATGGCAATTATCCTCTACAACAACAATTACGCACTATAGTTAATGTATTTGTTAATAAAACCGAAGTTTCAGCTCAAGAAATCGCGTACCATTTGCTGGGCATGCCTCTATCTGTCTCTTCTAGACAATGCATATACATAAATACTTCTCCTACTGATGAAAGATGTCATATGTTGAAATCAAAAATAGAACTTCAAAGAATTTTAACAATCAATCCAAATTCGACTGACATAACAGAAGCAGGTATTATCGAACATTATGCGAACAGACCTGACGAAATGGAAACCTGGTGCCTTGCTGATTTCGCTTCAAAATGCCAATATTCTAAAACATCACGAAAAAGTAATACAAATAAAGAAGTTGATGACGCTGACGATGACGATACGGAAATACCTGAACAATTAAAAGTTGAAAAAAGTAAACTATTAAAATTAAAAAATAACGATGGCTTCGTTTATGTACGAAAATCTTTTAAAATCATAAGATACAGAAATTATAATATTTTACAAGATGAAATTAATTTTTACAGAGAACAATTAATGTTATTTACTCATTGGAGAAATGAAAATGATATCACTAATGATGAAACATTACCCATAATCAACTTATATACACAAAAAATTGATGAAATTAAAATGAACAGAATTAAGTACATTTATACAGATACTATACAACAAGAAATTAGTGATGCACTGCACGATGTTCAAAATGATTTCAATGATTTAAATAATAATGATAATAATGACCAGAATCGAAAATCAAATCGAGTTGAAGGCTTGGCCATATATGAAATCGAAGAAGCACAAGTTGATATAGGTATTGAAATACCTAATAACTTTAATACCGCCGAAATTATACAAAATATAAATTTACCACATCAAATTTCGAACGACGAATATTATGCATTAATTAGACAACTTAATGATAAGCAATATAGGTATCATAACGATTTTGTATATAATTTGAGAAACAATCCCGACAAAAAAATCTATCATTTTATAAATGGAGGTGCCGGAGTAGGAAAAAGCAAATTAATACAAGCATTAACACAAACAATAATAAGACATTACAATTCGATTCCTGGAAATAATCCCAACAATATTAATGTACTTCTATGTGCTTATACCGGTAAAGCTGCTTTTAACATTAAAGGAATCACATTACATTCGACATTTCATTTACCCGTAAATAATGATGTAATGGTTCCCTTACCACCCGAAACACTCAATACTGTAAGTACAAAATTGTTAAATGTAAAATACTTGATAATTGATGAAATATCAATGGTAGGTCGCAGAGTATTCAATCAAGTAAATAAACGACTTCAAGAAATATTTCATTCTCAGGAAAATTTTGGGGGAATATCAATAATTGCATTAGGTGATTTCAATCAATTACAACCTGTAATGGATGGTTGGATATTCGATATTGATAAACGTGATCCATTATCAATTTTAAGCGGTCCTTATCTATGGAGACTGTTCTCACTATATGAATTAAATGAAATAATGCGCCAAAAAGACGACCATACATTTGCAACAGCTCTTAATAACTTAGCTAACGAAACTTTAAATGATTCAACGAATAATCTATTTAAATCGAGAGAAATTCAGAGGCTCATTCAAAATCAATGCTATCCTCCACAAGATTCCATTCATTTATTCCAAACTAATAAGGAAAAGACGAATACAATAAACTATCATTGGAAAAATTGAACACGGAATGTCATATTATAAAAGCAATTGATGCATGCATAGGAAGCGCCCCGGAAAAAACCAAAGCTAGTTTATTAAAAAATATTAAAAAATTACCGCCCCAAAAGACACAAAATTTACAATATGAAATTCTTGCCAAAATAAATGCACGATACATGTTAACTGTAAATATTGACGTTGAAGACGGACTTACAAATGGCGCTTGTGGTCGTCTCAGGCATATTACATGGAGAAAAGACAAAAATGACGAAAAACAAATTTTGAGAATTTACATTGAATTTGAGGACTCAGACGTTGGCAAAAAAACGAGAAACCCATGGTTAAATTATATGAAAAAACACAATATTAATTTAAATTGTACGCCTATTGATCGCCAAACGAGAGTTATAGCAATGAGACAAAATA
Source organism: Philotrypesis tridentata (assembly GCA_018906965.1). Classification (NCBI taxonomy): domain Eukaryota; kingdom Metazoa; phylum Arthropoda; class Insecta; order Hymenoptera; family Pteromalidae; genus Philotrypesis; species Philotrypesis tridentata. The sequence continues at coordinate 102,340 of JACCIB010000259.1, forward strand.
GTATATACAAAATTTTAAGAAAACAAATACCAATAACTCCTGCAGAAGGAATAACAATACATAAATCTCAAGGCAGTACATTTCAAAACATTGTTGTTCACACAGGTAATCGTCGTATGTGTAATAGATTAATATACGTTGCCTTTAGTAGAGTAACTTCTCTCAATGGTTTGTTCATTGAAGGACAATACGCTCCTCCAAATACAAAACATAATGATATTGCAAAACTTGAAATTCAACGATTAAGAAATGAAAATCCAATTAAATTTTCTCTCAAATTTCCACAAGATTTCAAAACAATCGATAATATAACCATTATTTTTCAAAATGTTATATCCCTCCACAAACACTTGATAGATATTTCAAAGGACAGAGGATTTATTAATAATGATATTTTAATCTTCGTTGAAACATGGACATTACAAAATGATTCATTATTTCTTGAATCTTATGCCCTAATAGCCAGTAAAGATTGTGGAAGTAATACTAGGAAACCCTTCGGCTACGCTATATTTGTTAAAATAAACATATTAGCCAATAATTACATTAAAATATTTTTTGATAAATGTTTCGAACAACGCATAAATGTTGCTGGAATTTTCATAAATAACACAGCTGTAATATTCATTTATAACAAGACTAATGCCCCATTCGATAAGTTGAAGTTTATGATTCTCGAAGCACTTGAAGAAGCGAAAAATCATAATGAATCTCACGGTAACATAATCATTATTGGCGATTTTAATATAAATTTACAAGATAAGCAAAATTCCAAAGTGAAACAATTAAATGAGTTATTATCAGAATTAAAATTTGTGCATGTAACTCCTCAAAATCATTCTTCTACAATATACAATACACAAATTGATTACTGCTTTTCATTATTAAATCATATACAAGCAAATTATTATGAAACTATATTTAGTGATCATAAAGCTATATGGTTACAATTATAAAATAAAAAAAAAACATGCAAACATAATTATTAACCTTTTTTTTACTATTAATTATTCTCGTGAATTCTCAAATGTTGCAAAATTGCATGCGAATTGATGTAAACAATTATTATGAAACAAGATTACATAATGAAGCCATATGATTCTATTATAAAAATACATGACTATTTTTATAATCATGAATCGAATATACAGAGATAATGCATGTGAGTACAAAATTAAAACATTCAATTAAAGTAAATTATTTTATTTCATAAAATAGTGAACATCTTTTATATCCATAATAATGAACAGGCAAAAATACAATTATTTTTTAAATTATTTACATAGTCATGATTAATGTAATGAATAAATTAAATTTGTACTTACAAATAAGTCGTACTATCAAAATAATGAGATGATTCCGTTTATAATTTAAAAAAAAATGCATAAAAAAAAACGGAACATGCAACAAAATACTAATCTAAAATACATATTAATGAATTATTATATTCATTAATTATTTTATTATTCTTTTTTTCTATTTAATTATATGATAAGTTATATTACTTAAATAAAGTCAAATCACATAATGATTAAATATTATATTTTAAATAAGTATTTCGTATAAGTCGTACAATCACAAAAAAAATACTTTTTTTAAAAAATGGCTTGCACAAGTGTAGTCAAATTTCTTTTTAAGCACGGCCGCAAAGAGAGAATGTTTTATTCATTATTATAATAAAAATGTATATATGTTACAGATTACATTATTTTTTCTGTTACAATGTCAATATTCTAAATGGATTTTGGGCATTGTCACCCAGAATGGGTGAGTGGGTCCCTATCACCACTACACAGCGCGTCCTCAGGTTGCGGATAGAGGAACGGCCCTTAAAATATGGGTTAGTTGTGAATAAATTGAATAAACAACCGCGGACAGACGATTGGGGCGATGTCATATATGATTAACCCATATTGACATTCAAACATGTATAAATATGTATTTATTCAAATAAATAAAATATAGAAATACGTCAACAATATATAGCATTATATCATATATTATTTTCCCTGCATCGTATCTTCATCCGTCCTTTAAGAATCCTTAAAAACACTACATCTTTTATAAATACATAAGATCAAGTCCAAATTTATTCTGTCACATTACTAATAAAAATTAATTTATTAAACATTTTCATTAAAAATAGGCATGAATCTGCTCACCCTCCAAGTATCACACAATATAATAAAAAGCATTAAAAAAAATGCAATATTAAACTATACACGCTAGAAATAGCTGAAATTTAACTGCGATTTATATTACGTAATGGTATAATAGTATATTACACAACTAGGGGCGAAAGTTGACTTTTTCAAGCTAGAATGATGATTGAGCACAAGGGGGAAGTAGAGGAGACGCCTGAGGTAGACCCGAGTGCTCAAATCATCATCTGAGTCTGAAAAAGTCATTTGCCCCTTGTTGTGTACCATGCTTTTTTATTATTATTATTATTATATTAGTAGGGGGACCAGGTGAGCGCGAAGCGCGAACGTAGGGGTATCAGGTAAGCGCGAAGCGCGAGCGTCGGTCGTGCCTTAAATGCAAAACGCAAAGCGAAACGCGCGAAGCTTCGCGATGCAAGGCGGCAAGCCACTGAGACCTGCAGGCCCGAAGGGCCGAAGGTCGAATGTGGCGCGCTAGTTTTTATTAAATAAGTTTGAAGCTTTCAAATCAAAATCCCTCTGTTCATGCGAAAACTACACTTATATAGAACTGTTCCGTCGGAAAACGGCATGTCGTAGGCCATGAGGCTCCATCTTGTGCGCGCGGCGCGAGCGAGCGGAGACACGTACACTGCGCATGCGCTGCGGCGTTGTCGACCTCGTGGCGACGCTATCAGCGCGCGCGCTCGTCTCGTCCAGTCCGTCTTGAGCTTCCAAGCTAGCGACTACGTAAGTTGCAAGCCTCGCTCTAAGACAAAGAGAATTCGTTTTCGTACGTAAACTCGTCACCGTCGTCGTCGTCTTGTGCCGCGCTATTGTGTTGGTGCTTTCTCTCTCTCTCTCTCTCTCTCTCTCTCTCTCTCTCTCTCTTTCTCTCCTTGAAACTAACGCGATCTCGATCTCCCTCGCTCTCGATCTCAAGGCTCTCTCTCTCGATTTCTTCTCTTTATCTCTCTCTCGTCTCGTGCGTCTTCGCGACCTACTCGCGTGCGGATTCGCGCGCGTTCGTCCGGAGTGTGCGGCGCGAAACAAGCCACACACGTCCTCTCGTTCGCCGGGTTCTGGACGCAGACCCGGCGCTGCACTCTAGTGCATTGCGGTCTCGCCGAGAGACCGCCGTTCGTTTGGTTGCACTCTAGTGCATTGCGGTTTCGCCGAGAGACCGCCGTTCCTTTCGTAGCACTCTAGTGCACCACGATCTCGTCGTGAGATCGTGTCGTATACACGCACAAACACGTCCACACTTCTTTCTCGTTCCGCAGCGTGTAATTTTCGAGAGGGGTTTTATGCCGAAAGGCTTTCCCCTCTCACGTCGAGCGAAATAAACGTTAACTTATTTCGCTCAACCGAAGTGTTGTTCTTTCAAGTTCCCGTTCCCGCCGTTTTTTTCCCGAAGAAATCCCAACCAGCAAACGCCTATTAACACAGGCTTTTGCACGACAATTCATGGTGCCTCCTGTGAGGTGTGGACTAGGAGAAGCTGCAGTTGCGTCATCGTCGTCGTCTCTCAACCTCGCCGCCCAGGGTCACCTCCGCCTAGCTGCCAACCTCCAAGGACTTCGCTTCGAAAAAAGCTAAGTTGCATCATTTCCCTTTGTGTTTTCATTTCGCGACACTTAGTTCGTGCGCGTGTGCCGGCGCGACACGCGCGCAGCGTGCAATCCGACGCCTGGATTCTCGGAATCGGCGGGCGCTCGCTCCTAGGCGTTGTTTACGCTTTCAAAGGCGTTCATTTCTCGCGCGCTCGTGCTTGCTCGGGGACGTTGTTGTGTACGTCTTTTCGAGCGGGCTTCGATCACGTGATTTCTCTTGCGAACGTGTCTCACGTGTGTCTTTTTGAAGACAAGTGCTGCACACGCGTCTTTCTCACTGACGCCCTTGCACGTGCGTCTCTCTCTTAGAGGCTTACGTGCCTGCGTCTATCTCTCTCTCTCTTTCTCTCTCTTTCTCGGACATTTTCGCGCATTTCAGGACGAATTGTTTATTTGGCGTCTCTCTCGCAGACGCTTTCGCCCGTTCGTCTTTTCCAAGACGACTATTTATTGAGTGTCTATTCTAGACACTTCATTGCGTGCGTCCTTCGGAGACGTCCGGCTTGCGTGCGGGGACGTTTCGGCGCGTGTGGCTTTTCGAAGTCGACACTCATCGGCGCGTCTTCCGCGGGCGCTCGCAGCAGACGTTCTCTCGGGAACGCAGCGTTCTCTGAGCGCATTAGTCCGCGTACGCGAGGTCCAGGGGAGCTGAGGGGTGCCTGGTCGTGGCCGATTGATTCGTGCAACTGGGTCGAAGGTGGACTTCCGCCCTATTGTGCGATTTTCTCGGTCCGAGGGCCGGAGTGCTTCACCGGTGTTCCTTGTGCGCCTCGTGCGTTAACAAGTCGCTTCGGCGAACTTGCGCGTTCGAATCGAATTTGCGCGCCAAGCGCCACGCGCCGCGTGTTCTTTTAGTTGAATCGCGGAACTCGGCCGCAGCGAGTCGCGCGCGTCGAGTATTTGGTTCTTAGCCACTGCGGCTATTCGAGTAGACACAGTCCGCGTCTCTCGTCTGCGACCGCGTTTGCGACCATGGCCGACCCAACGATGGTATTCAACCGGAAGGGTGACTATTTGAAGGACAAGCTGATCGATTTGATTAAGGCGGTAAAGGATAGCATGATCGAACTCCATGAACTGGTAGTTAGGTTAGATGAGGCCAATATCTTCATTACCGATCTTCGACAGCTTCACTTCTCTCTCGAGGAGAATTCGAATGAGACGTTGCAGTTTCTCGCCGAGATCGACAAGGTGTACTACTCGGCTGCGTCCAAGGTCAGCAAGAGGGAGAGGGCAGTTGAACTTCGACAGCGGTCGAACAACGCGTCTCGAGTTAACTTAGGTAGACCTTTAGGGAACTCCACAATTTCAGAGTCGTTTCAGCCCGTGCATCTACCTCCAGCGAGTCTCCCCAAGTTCGACGGGCAGATCCATGAATGGTTGGCGTTCCGGACGGATTTCGAAAATATCGTTAGGAATGTAGAGAATGAGGGTATCAAATTCCAATATCTCAAGCAGGCTTTGGTAGGATCAGCTGCTGAGAAAATATCGCATCTTATAGCAGACGAGGGATGCTACAAGATGGCCTGGGAATTGCTGGTTGCGTCGTACGAGCGAAAACGCGTTCTGATCGCGAAACACGTTAGAGCGGTTTTTCGTTACCCCGAAATACGGGAAACAACTTCTGCTGCGTTGTCCACAATGGTCAACACCGTTCGCCAGCACCTGGCCAGGTTAGCCGTTTTAGGTGTCGTACCTCCCGATTCCATCGTCATTCCGTTGTTGGAAGAAAGCCTTCCTCTCGATATCAGAAACCGCTGGGAAGAGGCGATTTCTTTAGATGAGGTTCCTACCCTCAAGGAGTTTTACAGGTTCGTGGAGACTACCAGCAGTCGCCTGCAGACCATGGAGGAGCAGTAGAAGGCCAAGGTTGCCAATAATCAGGCTTCCACTAGTGAGGCGTCCAAGATGGTCGGGAAGCGTTCTGCTCCACAGGACTCTCGTAGGAATACTAAGAATAGGAAGACTTCAAATCAGGCGCGCGTTTTCGTAACGACGAAGGCGTTCTCTTGTAACTACTGTCAGGGCGATCATTCGATCTACCGTTGCTCGAGCTTCGCGAAGATTAATTTAGGAAAGCGTTGGGAGGCGGTCAAGGCGAAGAAGCTATGTGTGGTCTGCTTGCTTAGTCATCCGGACGAATGCAAGGGTCACAATTGTAAGCAGTGCGGCAAGGCGCACAACGCTCTCTTGCACAACGACAAGAAGAGCGGTCGTTCCAGCAAAGATTCCGACACCGAGAAGAAGGCGTGACTAGGCGTAGGGGTTTATAGCACGTTGACTAGGGCTCTTCAATCTCAGCTCATGATGAGTGCTATGGTTCAAGCCATAGGTGCTCACGGCGTTTCCATCGAAGCTCGGACGCTTCTCGACACGTGTGCGACGGCCAATTTCATTACCATGGAATTGGCCAACAAACTCCGATTACCTTCCAAGGCGTGTTCCGTGCCCATCGGGGCGATCAACGGAATCAACACTAGGGCGGATAGGTGTGTAGACGTTCGTTTCAAATCGATGCATTCCGGTTTCCAGAAGGAGTTAGCATTCTTCGTCGTTCCCCAGATCGCTCGTTTCATTCCAGAGGAGCCGTTTCCACGCGAGGTGGTCAAACTCCCCAAGAATGTCCGTCTAGCCGACCCCGAGTTCCACCGCCCGAGACCGATCGACATGTTGATTGGTTCGGGAGCAACGATGTCCATGCTCTCAGTAGGACAAATCGATCTGTCTCAGGACGGTTCGGAACTGTATCTCCAGAAAACCCAGTTAGGTTGGGTCATAGTAGGCGGAATCGACACGGATCGGCCTTCCACGGCTTTATGCCACTTAACTCATCTAGAAAGGCAGATCGATAGGTTCTGGGAAATCGAGGATGTATCTGGTTCACACGCACAAACAAACGATCGACTGGCGTGCGAACGGTTCTATGAGGAGAACACCACACGTCAGTCTGATGGTCGATACATGGTCCGGTTACCGTTTCAGGTAGCGAGACCCGACTTGGGAGAGTCCACGGCGCAAGCCCTGAAGCGGTTTCAAAGCCTGGAGCGGAAGCTCGGCCGCTCACACGACCTAAAACACGAATACTCTCGTGTACTCAACGAGTACGTCGAGTTAGGACACATGACGCCCCTTACTTACGAGACTGACACTGGTTACTACCTACCACACCACGCGGTTGTGAAACCTCACAGTTCCACGACCAAGGTGCGTGTGGTGTTCGACGCATCCGCCAAGACCGCTAAGGGAGTATCGCTTAACGACACTCTCCACGTTGGACCCACGATACAAGACAAACTCTACACACATCTCGTTAGATTCAGATCACACCGATATGTCCTCACTGCCGATATAGAGAAGATGTACCGGCAGATTCTCGTCCATCCTGATGATCGAAGATACCAACGTCTCTTCTGGTATCTCGATGGGAAACCTCAAGTTTTCGAACTGAACACCATTACGTTCTGTGTCTCCGCCGCTCCTTATCTCGCTATTCGTACGATTCATCAACTCGCTGATGACGAAGGCTCACGATATCCTCGAGCCGCTCAGATTCTGAAGCGAGACCTCTACGTCGACGATCTCCTCACGGGTTCTGACTCCCTAGAGGACATCCTCAGAGCACGCGATGAAATAATCGCGGCATTGAAATGTGGTGGATTCAACATCAGGCAATGGGCCTCCAACCACGGTCATGCGCTCGACAACCTCGACGAGAAGGTACTGAATCTGGCCGGCGACTCCGAAACCGAGCCAGTCCTGAAGACGTTGGGAGTTTATTGGGCTTCCAAACGTGACGAATTAGGAATCTCTGTAGGCGCGATCAAAAATACGAAACTCGTGACAAAGCGCGTGATTTTGTCCGAGATTGCGAGGATTTTCGACCCCATAGGCTTAGTCGGACCCGTAGTCCTTTATGCGAAGTGGCTGATGCAGGAATGTTGGAGGGCAAAGATAGCGTGGGATGAGTCAGTGCCGCAGAGTTTGCACACGCTTTGGAGTAGCTTCGCCGGACAGCTGCCTCTGCTCTCCAAAGTTTCGGCTAAACGTCACGTAGTCATAGGTAACCCCCAGCGTATCGAGATCCACGGCTTCAGCGACGCAAGCCAGAAAGGGTACGGCGCGTGCCTGTACATTAGGTCGGTCGACAAGCACGGCAAGGTCGCCGTTAGGTTAGTTTGTTCCAAGTCCAAGGTTGCTCCATTGAAGGACCAGACGATTCCCAAACTCGAGCTGTGCGGCATGTTGACTCTGTCTCGTCTTCTTCAAGAGACACTCCCAGCGTTTAGTTTCACCATTAATCGCATCATCTTCTGGTGCGACTCCACCATCGTGCTTCATTGGCTCCAGAAACCTCCCCAGGTTTTGAAGCCTTTCGAGGCAAATCGCGTTCGTGAGATCCAGGGATTAGGCGATCAGGTCGTCTGGCGTTACGTCCCCACCAAGGACAATCCCGCCGATGCGTTATCTCGAGGTCAACTTCCGGCTGAATTTCTGCAAAACCAGCTATGGTTTGCCGGACCATCCTGGCTGCAGAAATCGGAAACTCGCTGGCCAGCGAACATCGTCTCACCCGTCCAAGAACTACCCGGATTGAGAAAGGGGCTTTGTCTTCTTACTCAACCCGAGTCCGACGGTACGATCCTCTCGCAGTTCTCGTGTTACCAGAAGTTGCTTCGAGTCCTTTCGCTTTGTTTGCGTTGGCTTCCATCTGCCAGATCACGCCGAAGCAGTTACATCTCCGTCCAGGAGAAGGCCGCCACAGAAGTTCGTGTCTTCAAGTCGATTCAGTAGGAGGCGTTCGCCGACGTCATTACCTGTCTGACCCAGGAGAAAGAGGTAAAGAGCAAGAAGATCGCTGCTCTCGATCCGTGTTTGGGCGCCGATGGTGTTGTCCGCGTTGGGGGTCGCCTCAAACACGCGGACATCCCCATCGCGAGCAAACACCCGATCCTATTACGTTCTTCTCATCCAATCACGAGTCTGATCATCCGCACAGCCCATGAAGATAATCTTCACTCCGGCACTCAAGGTACTCTCTTCTCGCTGAGGCAGCGTTTCTGGCTGCTCGACGGAAAGAGTCAAGTTCGATGCGTAATCCGTAGATGTGTCACTTGCGTAAGACACAAACCCGATCCCCCTCATTGTAAGATGGCTGCGTTGCCACCTGCGCGCGTTGTAGAATCCGGAGCGTTTTCGCACGTAGACGTAGATTATGTAGGGCCCATCCTCATCAAGGAGAAGAAACACCGTAACCGAACGACACTCAAGGCGTATGGGTGCATTTTTGTGTGCATGGCCACTAAGGCCGTGAACATCGAAATCGTCAGCGAATTGACGACCGACGCGTTTCTCGCGGCTTTCAAGCGTTTCATAGGGCGTAAGGGCATTCCTGCCCACATCTACTCCGACAACGGAACAAACTTCGTGGGCGCTAATAATAAGCTCCTCGAAATCTCGACTTTCCTCCAGTCGAAAGCGTTCCGATCCCGGATCGAACCGTTCTCGTTATCTCTTAACGTTCAGTGGCATTTTAATCCACCGTTGTCTCCACATTTTTGTGGTCTCTGGGAGGCCGCGGTGAAATCATATAAGCACCACCTCCTCAGAGTTCTCAACGGCAAGTTGCTCACGTTCGAAGAGCTTAACACGCTCTCCATCGAGATCGAGGGAATCCTCAATTCCCGTCCGCTTTGGTCGATTTCCTCCGATCCCAACGATCCCATCGCGTTAACACCCGCGCATGTCCTGATAGGCAAACCCATTCGTTCTCTTCAAAATATTGATTCACCTACTGTTCCAGCTGATCATCGCTCCGCCTGGAGAGTCATCACCAGGGCCCGAGATGACTTCTGGAACCGCTGGCATCTGGAATATCTCCACGAGCTCCAGACTCGCCAGAAGTGGCTCAACTCCACCGACGAGATGAGGATAGGACGGGTTGTCCTCCTCATGGATCGAAATCAGCCGTGCACTAGCTGGCAGCTAGGAGTCGTCGTCGAGGTGCACCCTGGGGACGACGGCCTTGTTAGGGTCGCCACCGTCAGGACAGCGAAGGGGGTGTTGAAGCGCAACATCACCCAACTCTGTCCACTTCCAGTTTCATCGTCCGAAGACTAATTAGTTGATTGTAATTAGGGTACACGTACACCCACACACTCGTTCCTCGCAACGGGGGGAGCCTGTTCCGTCGGAAAACGGCATGTCGTAGGGCATGAGGCTCCATCTTGTGCGCGCGGCGCGAGCGAGCGGAGACACGTACACTGCGCATGCGCTGCGGCGCCGTCGACCTCGTGGCGACGCTATCAGCGCGCGCGCTCGTCTCGTCCAGTCCGTCTTGAGCTTCCAAGCTAGCGACTACGTAAGTTGCAAGCCTCGCTCTAAGACAAAGAGAATTCGTTTTCGTACGTAAACTCGTCACCGTCGTCGTCGTCTTGTGCCGCGCTATTGTGTTGGTGCTTTTTCTCTCTCTCTCTCTCTTTCTCTCCTTGAAACTAACGCGATCTCGATCTCCCTCGCTCTCGATCTCAAGGCTCTCTCTCTCGATTTCTTCTCTTTATCTCTCTCTCGTCTCGTGCGTCTTCGCGACCTACTCGCGTGCGGATTCGCGCGCGTTCGTCCGGAGTGTGCGGCGCGAAACAAGCCACACACGTCCTCTCGTTCGCCGGGTTCTGGACGCAGACCCGGCGCTGCACTCTAGTGCATTGCGGTCTCGCCGAAAGACCGCCGTTCGTTTGGTTGCACTCTAGTGCATTGCGGTTTCGCCGAGAGACCGCCGTTCCTTTCGTAGCACTCTAGTGCACCACGATCTCGTCGTGAGATCGTGTCGTATACACGCACAGACACGTCCACACTTCTTTCTCGTTCCGCAGCGTGTAATTTTCGAGAGGGGTTTTATGCCGAAAGGCTTTCCCCTCTCACGTCGAGCGAAATAAACGTTAACTTATTTCGCTCAACCGAAGTGTTGTTCTTTCAAGTTCCCGTTCCCGCCGTTTTTTTCCCGAAGAAATCCCAACCAGCAAACGCCTATTAACACAGGCTTTTGCACGACAATTCAAGAACATACTCACAAAATTTGAGCTCAATCGAAGCATATGGTCACCTGGAATCCTACGGGCAGTGAACTGAAACCATGAAAAACCAAAGTTAGAGAAAATCGACTTCGAAGTTCATCAATGCATATTAGAAAATAAGTTAATTTTTTACTTACCAAATCTCTTAGAACTATTTTTCCGTTGATCCTTGGTAATAAACTATCATTTTCAGGAGTCATATGGTATACTCCCTTGTATCAATAGGCTGAGTCCGCCTTTGAGAACCTGTAAACAAAAAATGGTAAATTTGTGTATTTTTACATTATATGCTAATATTATTAATTTATTGTATTTAATACTAAAAAATGCACATTTATTCTTGCCTAATAATTTTGCTGAAGTCTCAAACTTGATTTAATGGAAGAAAAACGATTATGATTTCTTCAATGTACAATCCACTGAAAAAATACAATAAATTAATATTTCAAAAACTCCATAAAAATCAGCTAAAACAATATAGAGAAGAATACTCATCTTTTTTCGTAGTCCTTGCAAAGCCTTTGTTTTTACCTCCCTAATGTCCACCAGCAGCAAACGCGTCATCTTCTTCCATCTGTCGAGCTCTTAGCCTAAGAGTTCGTGCTTCTCTGGTGTTGGCCTGGACTTGTCGTTCAGCATGGTGAAGTCTTAAATTGTCTGTTGCGTTGGCCCACTCTGCCACAGCGTCTCCAGGCTTCACATCAAAGCGGTCCAAGACTCTGAGGACACAAGACCGACCATCATTAAACATGCACACAGCCAGAAAAACACCAATTTTCAAGACTATCAAGCCACTGAAAGATTTCTTGGGGACTAGTCTCCATACAGAATTATTGAAACTCTCATTAGAGCTCTCATAAATTTTCTATGGCATCCATAATATAAGCTGAAAGGCTGGTCTTGTGCCTGAACTCCCTGTGTTCTTTTGTGGCTTTTGTTTTTTGCCAATTGCACCAGCTGCTGGATCCTTCCGGGCACAGATGATGCATTGGCCTCTTGTCCGTCGACTGCATATGGTACCATGTTGCCCAGGTTGCATTGTACATGTCATCAATGGAATCTGGGTGATTTCGAATGGCTTTACCATAATAACTTGACAGCTTGTCGATCACCTTAGCAGTCAGCCTTCCTCTTCCGCCAATTCGTTTGTTGTCCGGAAGCTTGATCTTCTGGCTGGTATACTGCTTGACAAGGTTTCGGAGACGAGTTCCCATCCTCTTCTGTACGTGTTGGATGCACTCTTTCATCTCCACCACAAGTTCATCACCATAGGGTTTCGATTCACTCACAGCCTTGAACACTTTGGAGTCTCCATCTCCAATATAGCGATGATATTTGACACTGTATTCTTCTTCTGAGCGTTCAAATATCTCACGGATGCCATCAACTTCCATCTTTCCTGCACTACCATCATGGTTAGCAGTGCAGTGTGGCTTGTGTTTCTCGTACCATTCTTCATACTCAGCAGTATGTAGATACTTCTCCCACTATGAACAAGGTTGACAGAAGCTGTTTTTAACAGCAACGTCCAACACCTTGCCTGTGTGATGTCCAACAATGCTAGCAAATCCTTGTAGTGATGAAAATCCTTTCTTCCTCCATGAACCATTACCAGAAAAGTTCAGTCCAAGAGCACCATCTTCTGTAGCGGCTCTTTCTTCTTGGACTGCAGCTCGCATAGACTCCTTGGCAACACTCTCACATACTTCACTTAACTGTTGATTTATTGAATCGTAAGCAGACTGAGCTATTGGCTTAGAGCAGTCCATTATGCCACAAAATGTTGAAAGCCCAGCATGTCCAACACCCAAAGCACGACATGCAAGTACAGCCCTTTGATTCACTTCCCATGCACGATTACTATCACCCACTTTTTTGCTAGAATTAATGCTCAAAATTTCTCTGCATCGAACACATGAGACTTCAATTTTGAATCCTAATCCAGACACTACTGATTCAGAAAAGTTCACTTCACTGTGACATTTTTTGCAACACACCACACTTTGGAGTTCAGGAAATAGAATATTGATATCAATAATTCTATTCTTGACTCCGGAGAGGCCTTCTGCTGCTGGAGTTTCAAGTTTTCTTGCAGATGTCGAAGGTCTTGATTGTGCAGTTGAGTCTTCTGTATCATTACGTCTAGTTCCTGCAAATTTTCTTGGTTGCCTTCTATTTCTTCCCCAGGAGTATTTCCTATCCAAGTGAGTCCTTATAAAAGTATGGGGTTATCGTTGGCACCAGCTCTACAAAGATATTATATAATTTACACGAATTATGACGTTTGTGACGAGTGGCGCATATCGCATTATACTAATTTTTATGAGTAGTTTCAGGTTAGAACTGATGAACTGGTTGACCGCCCTATAAAGTGAGTGTAGGGGGGGGGGAGTGCGAGACTCGCCGCGTCATGCCATGACTATTCGATTCGACGCGTTAGTAGAGATTTTAGCACTTAAAACTTCAAGTATCTTTTGTGGAATTTGCGATAACGCCGGTTCAATTGTACCGTTCCTGGAGGCGACATTCTGTGCAAGGAACTTCGTTTGCGACTACATAGGTTCCGAGAGGACATCCTGCGTGCGGTCCGCAGCATTGTTTATTGTTCGTGCGAACGAGATATCGCGGATACTTTGTAAGTACCAGTCTCACTCTTACTCACTCTCACCAGCCGTTTAAACAGTTCTGGCTCTCACGCGAATACTGCGGTTCAGAGTGCGAATAAACCTATCTTGTATTTTCTTTTATTTGTCCAATCCTTTTTCTTGCTTTAAGTTTAAACTCTTAAACCTTAAACCTCATTTACCTCTTAAACGCAGTGTGCTAATTATTTTGCCAGTTTTCCTTTAATCTCCTAAATTCATGAACCTACTTATTTATTTATTAAAGGGGTTATGACAAGGTTAAATCCATAAAGACACTAAATAGATTAGTGCCTGTAGAAAATATATATATAGCAGTGCTCTAAAAATTATATTTTTCCTTTCATATATAAGCGTTACACACCACTTTGATGCATTAAAAATGAATATAAAGTGTATTTAATGTTGCTTAACAATGACAACAATCTACTTACCATAAATCATGATTTTCACTGTTTTTGTTAACGGTCCACAGCTTTTTGGAGGAACCGGTCCATCTATTGATGTGAGCCAAAGTGGAAAACCTTGTCTATCAGTGTGGCCATACACTAAGTTGAACAGATTCCTGATAAACAGCCAATTCAAATAATTAATAATAATTATATTGATAATATTGGTAATTATAGTGAATGTTATATATGTAAATATACGTAACATTTACTGTTAACTTATATTTTCCAATTCTGCTTTACTTAGTTTATGGAGAAACATATTCCAAAGGTTTCCCTAAAATTTCAGCCAGATTAGTCCACGTGTTGTTGAGAAAACCTGCGGACCGTGAACTGAAATCATAAAAATACAGAAGTTGAGAAAAAGACATTTGAAGTTTATGATGTAAATGATTTGAATCAACTTAGCGATACTTGCACAAACTATTTGGCATATCTTGATCTGATATTTGATGGTGCACGCACATCATGCTGTCTGATAATAGCATTTACAAGCTAGAAATAAATTAAAAATTATCGTTACCAATTGATAGTCAAGGTTTATTCATGATTACAGTTATTTGCTGCACTTACCATTATTAAACAAACTTTAAGTTTTTTGAAAGTATACAAAATGATATTCCAAACAGACAAATAAGAATCCCATCTTGCTGTCTTCCACCGATATACCTAAAAGCAAAAAATAAACGAACAAAGATGAAGCTTTTTATGAATGCAATTATTACTTATTGTTTACAATACTTATCTGAATATTTGCTGTACTCTGTAGAAACTCGTGCACTTTAACACACCATTGAGGCTATAACCACTTAGTTGTTATAGTATGGTTACAGCAGCTAGCAGACAAACTACACAAGGTTGAAAAACAGCTATTTGGCTGCTTCTTACACAATTCTACTATACCGTAACCTTCATACCGGACGCTGGGCAAGAAGGCGCAACATATTTGGGTGGAAATGTCAAATTTGTTGAATGCCTTTACTTTAACACATTGAGTTGCTTGTCAAACTGTTTTTATGACGTATTTTCAGTAAGATTTCTCATGAAAGTACTATATAAAAAATGTCGTAAATCTATTCTTTCTACACGTTTAGTCTAATTAAAATATTTAAAATTCTTTTGAAAATTTGCTGTATTGAAAATATTTATCAGGTTTTTGTCTATATCTATGAGGCAAATTGTTTTAACAAAAAACGGCTTTCAGGACCATATTCTAGCTATGTTCTATTAATAGTGAAAAAAGTGAATAAAAAGAAAATCGATATTTTCATAATTTTAAATCAGTCATAACACCTTAAGCAGTATATGACTGCATGATAACGAGTAATATAATGGCCGTTACAATATTTAATTAAAAAACATAAGTTTACGCATCTCGCTTGTGCATAAACAAGATTTTGCGTATTTAGCTATACGCATTTATAAAAAAGAATTTATGCATCTTGCTTATGCATGAAAAATATTTTTCATATCTTGTCTATATGCAATTTAATAACTTTACGTATCTCACTTTTACGAATACCGTATCAAGGGGCGCGGTAGCGCCTCGATGGCAAGTATAAGGTACGTCAGTACATACGCCGCCGTCGGGCGCTATAGCCAGACCCTATATACGTCTCATAGGCCCCGTTGGAGATGTGACATTCGGTTTTCTTCGCATTAAGAGCTTTGTTTCACACTTATGAGCACTCAAATGAAAGCTTGGAATAAAACTAGCAAAATCACTTCAGGATCATATATTGTGAAATGGCTTCTATCAAAAGATATTATGAAATGAAGGTTCGGGGTCACGAATTCTTCAACGCGAAAATTCTTCTCCCGTGGCGAAAAATGTTCTCCCCGGAAGTACGTCATAGTTCGTGACGTCAGCTCTACGTATACTATTGCTTGCATCTATACAGTTCATCAAGTGTACAGAAGAGCAGACGATAGTGTATTCACATTTTTTGATTTTTCAATACAATAACACATATGCAGTGTTAAAGAAAAATAAGTATAGTACAAAATAAAGTACCAAAGTGATTTTATTTTCAACATAATATGCAATTTATAAAGCTGGGTTTGATGAAATATTTAAAAACTGACAGATATAATTATGAAAATTTTTCACAAACAAGACTAATAGCCTCAAATTAGATAAGTATTTAGTTGTACTTTTTTTTTTAAATATACAATACATGAAAGATTCATGAACTGATTCTTTGTTAAAATATATCCTTTTATTTTTCAGGTTTTTTTACTATTAGATTATATAAAGAAATAACTATTCTGTGATGTGGCAGCTAGTAAGTGTTAAGAATTCATCTTTCAAGAAAGTTTACGTTGTTAAAGTGAATATGTAACTTTTTCTATCGTCTCCTGGGTTCACCTTTCAAGCAAGTTTCTACATTCTTGAAGTGGATGTGTAATTTTTTCTATCGTCTCCAGGGAGGTAGACTCTCAGGCTATTCGTCGAAAGGGATCCTGATGAGAAGCTAGTGACAGTGTTGTATTTTCATCATCCAAGAATCAAAGAAAATTTATACAGAATTTCCAGTTTATATAATTTTCTTGTGATGTGACAAGTTGGTTAAGTGTTAGGATTATATTCAATCTTCCACGCAAGAAAGTTTCTACAATTGTGGAAGTGCTTATGAACAATTATTAAATGGTCCTATCGTCTCCTGGGAGATAGACTCTCAGGCTATACATCAAAAGGGATCCTTACAAATAGCTAGTGTGTTTTATTGTCTTGGTTCAAGAATCGAAGAAAGTTTTAACATAGAGAATATTCAGTATAAGGAAAAAATTATTTTCTATTGTGAGAAGCTAGTGAAGTGTCAAGAATATGCATCGCTCATGCATGAAAGTTTCTAAGTTGTTTAAGTATATATGAATAGTTTATAACTTTTCCTATCGTGTCCTGGGAGGTAGACTCTCAGGCTGTTCGTCGAAAGGGATTCTTATGAATAGCTAGAGAAAGTATTTTATTTTGTTTTTCAATTACCGTCAATATTTCCTAAAAATTTTTTAAATTGTTCCAAAGTCTAATTTTGGTACATTTATGCATTTATTAGAGAGAGATAGAAAGATCCTTCTGCTAGAGCTTAATTTGCTCTGTCTTCAAAAATATTTTTTAAAATTTATTTTTAAATGAAATTAAATAAAAATGATTAATGAGCATGGATGTATTGATTATAATTAATGGTTTATTAACTTTTATATAAGTCAAATATCCTTGAAACTATTACATATGGAGTATATGGCACCCGGGTGCGCTTTTCAAAGTATAAAATCTTGATTAGTTTATTTTAATTATTGTAAATGTTAAAACTGAATGTATACAGATATTCTATAGTATTTTTATAATGTCGTGCAACAAAATTTCTCTGGATTACGCTAATATTTCACTGTTTTACCTACATTTTTTTAACAAGTCATTTTTAATAAACTTGTGCTTTTTAATAAATGAGCTGTTATATTTATTTCTCACAGAGAAACCAAGACCTGTGATATTCTGGGACTTTCACAGGTTCTTTTATAATGAGTTAAGCTATCTTTTCAAATGTTTGTGTCTTCGATATTGATGATCGATCAAGTTGAACACTTGTTTTTAAGGCTTAAAAGGTTTATACGTAGAATCACTCAGAAGCATTTTGGTCACTCTGAAAATTAAAAATAACTAAGTTTTCGTTAAACATACCAATCAGAGGGATATCATGAGAAATTTGAAGTTTACCATATAGACCAATTTCAAAATAATCATCATATAAGGCATTCAAAATCGAAGAGCTACGAAATTGGTCTAGACGATTAACTTTAAATTTCATATGCTATCCCTCTGATTGATTTGCTCAATTCAAAAATAGTTATTTTTAATTTTCAGAATGCTAGAGTTCAGGCAGTTTCCAGAATGTGGGTTGAGCGTCTCTTTTCCGAAAAGGTAAAAAGATCATACAAGTTTTCAAGCCCACTACTTAGAGGGATAGTATAAGAATTTTGAAGATGGTATAGTTTAGCAGTATTGAGATAATCAGAGATTAGAAATTTCAAAATTCAATAATTCAAAACTGCTGAGCCGTATCAACTGGAAAATTTTTAGATTATCCCTCTAAGTGACTGGCTTGACAATTTATATTATCTATATACATTCAACAGATCATAACGGAATGGAATTTTTTTGCCATGCCTGGTTAGGTCACTCTAGTGTATATATTGTAGTTCATAAATAAACACTACGTTAGTAGCTGATTGCTTTAAATACATCTTACCTTAAAAGCTATAAATTTAGAATATATTTAATAAACTATAACTTGTTTGCTAAATGACTCAATTCAATTTAGAATAGAACTCAATAGAACTCAATAGAACTCAATTTAGAATATATTTAATAAACTATAACTTGTTTGCTAAATGACACTATTCAATATTGACACTAAATTTATGATGTCAACCGTGTAAGTATTTATGTGAAAGTCATACAGGGGATATCACAACTTTACTATCGTTTGCTATCCTTATTTCATTCAAAATCTATGTCCAGGACGATTATATACAATTATATATGAGATTTAAATTCTGTTGATTTACATACATTTAAAAAAAACAGGAACAAATTCTATCATGTAGAACGCAATTTTTTGACGGAAAAACTTGCCGCCCCGTCCTATCATAGATAATCGATGAACCACTAAATGTCAGTGTAATTATCAATATCATAAAATTTTTAATATAGTTAATTTATCGTCCTATTATCCTATAATGCGTAATACTCAAATCATTATATTAAACTGTGAGACCAATGGCCTCAAGTAATAAAAAACAATGGAATTTTTTAATTAAGTAAAGATTTTAATTAAGTAAAGATTTGAAACTAAAAGCTGTAAACTACATAATTATTAATTTAAAACTTTTAAACTTGATTTATTTTCCAACTAGAGTCATAGAAATTTATTTTATAACATTTTTTTAATATGTAATAATAGTTACAATTATTTTTAATCAACTTCCTGCAATCTTCCGATAATACTAACAGAGGTTTGTAAAACATACATACAAATAACCAAAAATGAGCTTAGAATGATTGCAAGATTATGTTTGAATTCTTCAACAATTCGTCAAGGACAGTAATAAATACATATAAAATGAAAAATCGATTCAGAGATTTTTTAACGGTGTTTCATTAACAAGTTAATTTGGTTAACCTTGCATAATTTAAAGATGGTATACATCGTTATCTATGATAGGACGGGGCGGCAAGTTTTTCCGTCAAAAAATTGCGTTCTACATGATAGAATTTGTTCCTGTTTTTTTTAAATGTATGTAAATCAACAGAATTTAAATCTCATATATAATTGTATAAATTACATAATAATTTTAGACAAACATGATATTACTACATATTATGGGCACATTTGTCATGTGATAATGTCATGTAAGAACATCATACCATTCTATTACATGTACAGAACGTGGCAGCAGTCGCAATTATTCAAAGTTTTAATTGTACCCGACTGTACCTTTTCACAGGCTATCCACCTTTTCACATGCTGCAATTGGATTGAGTGTTTATATGAACACATATATTTATAATCCTTCCTCAATTTAATCGGTTATTTATTTATTTGAAAACAATTATTTTTTATAGCAAAAAACTTGCCAATTTATTTATTGATATCATAACTTTCTTTTCTTAAAATTAAAATGAGAATTTATGTCAAATCGAAGGTATAGATAATCGAAGGAGAAGTGACACTAAAGAAATGGTAATCTGTCCAACAGACCCTTAACGCGAAGATGGTTACACGTTCATATTTTCATACATGAGAGTTTCGGATTTTTTAGCTTAATGTATAAGCATCATGATTTGAGTGATTGTGATTACCTCTTCATTTTACCTCTGCAACTCATTGCAGAGGTAAAAGAAGACATTCATCCTAACATAATTATTTGTTTTCCAACTTGATCTATAAGTATCACATATTCTTCCAGTATTTGTGTTCGATCACTTATTCACAAGAGGAAAGAAGATATATTATTTGTTGATCTGACGATTATAATATTTTACATACTTCTCCTATATGCGTTCATAAAAAATAAGTCTATGCATTTTTCCTGTATTATTTACATTTAAAAATAGATTAAGAAGCCCTCAGAAAACATTGCATTAGTCCTTTGCAATTCTTTTGACCTTTCGAATGCTATCAAGCACAAGATACACTTGAATTCTAAAGTTGGCACAGGTATCGTGAGAGTAAAGTACACCTACGCATATCTGAAAATTGAAAAAAAAACAAACTAATAATGCAATATTCTCTGAGAGTTTCTGTATTTACTTTCAAGTTTAAACAATACACCAGTCATGAAGTATTGCATTTTGAAATTTAAAATCCTGAAATTATGGAATTTTTACAATTGTGGTAACTTCTTGATAACCAAATGGAGCTTCATATAATAGTTAAGTCAAAGCAACTATAAAAGCCGGTGTTAATTGAGTATCAATATGCTTTATCAATGAAAGTGCGTTTACTATTGCAAATTATTGTCAATTCAAAATATATAAAATTGATTTTAGTTATAGAGAACTAATAGAACCAGTTGAAACATTGAAATGAATAACAATATTTTATATTATAATTTGCACTGTTACAAAGCTTTTTTGAAAAAGCCAAAATCAAATTTTTCAGGAAAAATTATATTGAAAACTACACAGCCGATGCTTAAAATTTAGGTATGTTTACGCGGCCACTTAGTACCAAATTGTTAAAACTGATCTCAGATTTGGAAAGAGCAGATCTTTTTACATAAGAATATATTGCTCTTTGTAATATTTAGTTAATTTTACGACTGGTACTGATCCAAATAGCAATCGACTGTGAAATGTCCGCGTGGCTGTTAATGAGTTAAAAGTCAACAGTAATGATAAAGTGATAGCAATTAGGCATATTTTTAAAGGAAATTTAATGATCTTTCAGAATATAGGATTATATTTTGTACATTTATAGTATACATGGACGACAAATGTAGTTATTTGAAAAGAATATCAAAATTTCGTATAAATTCTAAAAAAGAGCGGTAAATAGTAGATGATCGTCTCCAAGTTGTGATACGATCAATCTACTACTGAATCAATCTACACACAAAATTTGAGATTATTCTATCCACTCCTTCCATATATATGGTCTGGACAAATTTTACGCACGTATATACATACATGCATACATTTTTTAAACACATTTTTTTCTCACTGAGAAACACGTAAACTGCGGAATTCATCAGAATTTTCAATTTCAAAATTTGCACCGTTACAATGCTTTCTCTTTGAGAATGCAAAACTAATATAAAACGTTCCAAAGCTTGTATACCGATGGTCGAGTCTAGGCAATGAATCATTTTTTACATTTTCAATATTAAAATGAAAAGATACTTAACTTCTGTATGCATTTCGTTGCGATTCAGCTGCTAACGTAGAATTTATTTATCAACAGCAACAGATGCACTAGAGTGACCTAACCAGGCATGGCAAAAAGATTCTATTCCGTTATGATCTGTTCAATGTATATATATAATCTAAGTTGTCAAGCCAGTCACTCAAAGGGATAATATAAGAATTTTCAAGTTGACAATGGGCCCTCTGAAAATTGAAAATAAGTATTTTTTCATTAAGCAAATCAGTCAGAGGGATATCATGAAAAATTTCAAGTTAACCGTCTAGACCAATTTTGAGCTGTTCAATTTTGACTGCCTTATATGATAATTATTTTGAAATTGGTTGATACGATAAACTTTAAGTTTCTCATGATATTCCTCTGATTGGTATGTTTAATGAAAACTTAGTTATTTTCAATTTTCAGAGTCTCCAGAGTACAGGCAGTTTCCAGAATGTGGGTTGAGCGTCTCTTTTCCCAATGGAAATGTATGTTCTGCTTCCTAAAAGGTAAAAAAATCATAAATATTTTCAAGTCTACTACTTAGAGGGATAGTATAGCGATTGGTATAGTTGAACAGTATTGAAATAATCTGAGATTAGAAATTTCAAAATTCAAAAATTCAAAATTGCTGAGCCGTATTAACTTGAAAAGTCTTATATTATCCCTCTGAGTGACTGGCTTGACAACGTACAAGTTCTCGTTACCTTATACAAAGCAAAACATGCATTTCCTTTGGGAAAAGACTCGTTACGTCTGGAAACTGTGTGTACTCTCTCAAAATTAGAAAAAACTTCTAAACCATTTGTCTTCTTAACTTATATAATAATTATAAATCTTGAAAAAACATTTTTCACATCACTAGCTTCTCACAGAAATTCCTTTCCTTTATAACGTGACAGTTGCGTAACCTCCTAATAGAAATAGGAAAACATTGACTGCAAATACTGTAAAAACTTTCTTTTATACTTAAATGATGAAAATACAACACTTTCACTAGCTTGTCACATCAGAAGAAAATTCTTTCCTTGTATAAGCTGTGATAGTTGTATGCCTTCCAATAAAACCTGAAAAACAAAAGAGAAGATTTTGACAGAGAATCAGTTCACAAAATCTTTCATTATATTATGTACGATTTATAAAAAAGTAAAACCAAATACTTAACTAGTTCTAGCCTATTAGTCATGTTTGTGAGATGTCTTAACATATATTTCCACTTCACTAATTTCACTTCGTCACTGGAACCTTCTTTTTCTGGTTTAAACTTGATAAATGTTCCAGATATGTCTAGCTTGTTATAAATATTTATGAAAACTACAGTGAGACAGATGGAAAATATTATATTTTTTGTGTTTTTAAATTTAAACACAGGAACCTTTTTGTTTTCTTTTTCAATATTCTCCAATGATGTATGGCGTATAACCTCCTAATCCATGTCAAATGAGTTCTTCCGGCATTTCTTATAAACAATTCTTCTAACAAGGATGTAGGTAATAAATTAGATTAAAATATTGTAGGATTTTAAATAATTAACAAAGGATCTGAAATTAAATAGTAGTTCGCAAGGATTTGTTGTGCCAAATAATAAAAATACTGAGATACGTGTCTTCTGATTAAGAGCATAGTAAGTGTTCAAATACATCTGAAATGTAATACAAAAAGTTGGCTTTTCATTGTAAATCAAATGTATAATGAGTACTAAACCCGAGTCTTTGATGATTTTGTTACGTCTTCAACTCATGAATACTAAGACCTTTAAAGAAAAATTTTGATGCTATTTAATTGCTAATTATATGTAAAGTTATATAACATAATGACTTGATGGCTTTAATTTATATAATGCATAAGCAAACATATACAAAATTATACATATTCGCCTTTTACACATTACATTAATGGCTCTAATTATTATAATCAGAAATTCTGATAAAAACTTACGCTTTGTTCTATCCCAATTGCTGGATAAACTTAATAGATTTGTCAGCTATTTCCTAGTTTATTAATGAATAGAATCAGTCAGCCCGATAGAATATTTCAATATTCACACACAGAAACCTTTTTATTTTTCTATATATTACTTAATTTTTCAATATTCGCTCCAAGCGTATAACCTCCTATAAGACATAATAACTTATAAAAATCTGAAAAAATAAAAGACAACATTTAAACAAAGAATAAGTTCATAAAATTTTATATATATGTATGATATATTTAAATGTAATATAAAACCAAATGCTTATCTGATTGTGTCTCGTAATTCATAACATTGTAAAGATAAAAGTATTAATTATATTTGGCACTGTTTTAAAATCTGTATTTATGTTATTATTATTTAATACTATTTAGCAGTATATTTATATATATACTGCTAAATAGTATACACATATATATATGGGTGGTTCTCTGACAAATCGAGCGGTCGATTTTTTGACCCTATCGAAAAAAATTTTTAAAATGTTCCTAAGAGACACATGAGTATCCCTGAATTTTTTCAGATTTTTTTCATCAAGTATCTTCGAGTTACAGAGGGTCAAAGTTGATGAAATCACGTTTTTTTGCTTTTTCTGGCTACTTTCATTAATTTGTAGATCCTCAGCGAAGCATTTTTCACTATAGAGATATATAACATTTTTTTCTGCAAATTTTCTAAACTATTCAAAAAAAATATTTTTGATGTCGTATATATATGTTTTAAGAAAGTTATAAGTCATTTAAGTCTTAAAATCAAGTTTTAGGAAAGTTCGATCCTCCGGATCATAACCAAAAAATTCATGAAGATACCTTATTTCAATTCAAAAAAGTCTGCGAAAGACCCAGAATGTCAGAGGCCTTGGTTTCTCTGTAAAAAATCATTATATCCGTTCATATATGAAAAAAATTTAGTTTTATTGCTATATCGAAGCATTTCACTAACCTTATCATTTTTTTAATGACTGAAATTATTATAAAAAAATTTACGTAATTGATAAAATTGGTTAAATTCTTCTATATAGCAATAAAACTAAATTTTTTTCTTATATGAACGGATATAATGATTTTTTACAGAGAAACCAAGGCCTCTGACATTCTGGGTCTTTCGCAGACTTTTTTTAATTGAAATAAGGTATCTTCATGAATTTTTTGGTTATGATCCGGATGATCGAACTTTCCTAAAACTTCATTTTAAAACTTAAATGACTTATAACTTTCTTAAAACATATATATACGACATCAAAAATATTTTTTTTGAATAGTTTGAAAATTTGCAGAAAAAAATGTTATATATCTCTATCGTGAAAAATGCTTCCCTGAGGATCTACAAATTAATGAAAGTAGCCAGAAAAAGCAAAAAAACGTGATTTCATCAACTTTGACCCTCTGTAACTCGAAGATACTTGATGAAAAAAATCTGAAAAAATTCAGGGATACTCATGTGTCTCTTAGGAACATTTTAAAAATTTTTTTCGATCGGGTCAAAAAATCGACCGCTCGATTTGTCAGAGAACCACCCATATATATATATATATATATATATATATATATATATATATATTTATACAAAAAAAGAAAAAGAAAATTCACGTTCATTTAAAAAATATAACAATGTGTATGAAAACATCGTCTGACGTCTGCGGAAAAACAACGTATACTAAATATATATATATATATCGTCTTCAGAAAAATAACGTACACTTAAGTTAATTTGTTAAGTATACCTATATAGCCCAGAATTACGTAGATGCTACGTGACCGGATATCCGCCGAACAATTCTCCTCCCGTTTCAAGAATTGAGGTGCCAGAACTTTGTCTTTAGAATATCTTCTGATCGAAGCAATTTCACAAAATGTGACCCTGATGTGATTTTATTCTTTCGTCGGAAGCTTTCATGTAAGTGCTTATATGTAAGAAAAGAAGCTGTCAATGCGAAGAAAACCGTACGACTAGTATCCAACAATGCCTATGAGAAGTATACAGGGTCTGGCTAGCGCCTGACGGCGGCGTACATACTAAAGTACCTTATACTTGCCATCGTGGCACTACCGCGCCCCTTGATAATACTGTGCACCCGTAGTCACACTAGTCCTTGAAAGAACAGTTGCAGTAGATGTTAGATGTATAGATACAGTAGATCCTTGATGACAATCTGTAGCAAAACTTATGTACGCAGGTAGCAGATGGTACCTGCTACAGTGCATATACAGTGGTATTGCAGTTTTAACAGACTACATAAGCAGCTATAGTGGTAGTGGTATGTGTGGCAGCAAAAGTAGGGTCTTAGATATATAGCTGATGGAGTAGGATCCAAAGGGTCCAGTAGCAGTAAATAAACCTTAGGCGAAAAGAAGCTGTGATTAGTAACATACATAAGTACTTGTACTATTCTTGAAAACTAGTAGTAATATAAACTTAATAACACTTATGCAGACAAAACCAAACTTTTATTAACATTCATACAGACAAAATAAAAATTCTTAGATCTTACTCTAAAATTCAACTTTAATTTTCAAACTTCGACAACTCTTATGTAGTCGAAATTATAAATGCTGTATTCTATACAGTTATTTAATTATGGAAATTAAAGATCTTGATAACACTTATATAGACAAAATACTAGTAGCTTTACTGCATACTCTTAAGACGTGTTGATATTATAATCGTCAGATCAACAAATAATATATCTTCTTTCCTCTTGTGAAGTTGGAAAACAAATAATTATGTTAGGATGAATGTCTTCTTTTACCTCTGCAATGAGTTAATCACAATCACTCAAATCATGATGCTTATACATTAAGCTAAAAAATCCGAAACTCTCATGTATGAAAATATGAACGTGTAACCATCTTCGCGTTAAGGGTCTGTTGGACAGATTACCATTTCTTTAGTGTCACTTCTCCTTCGATTATCTATACCTTCGATTTGACATAAATTCATGTTATGATATCAATAAATAAATTGGCAAGTTTTTTGCTATAAAAAATAATTGTTTTCAAATAAATAAATAACCGATTAAATTGAGGAAGGATTATAAATATATGTGTTCATATAAACACTCAATCCAATTGCAGCATGTGAAAAGGTGGATAGCCTGTGAAAAGGTACAGTCGGGTACAATTAAAACTTTGAATAATTGCGACTGCTGCCACGTTCTGTACATGTAATAGAATGGTATGATGTTCTTACATGACATTATCACATGACAAATGTGCCCATAATATGTAGTAATATCATGTTTGTCTAAAATTATTATGTAATTTATACAATTATATATGAGATTTAAATTCTGTTGATTTACATACATTTAAAAAAAACAGGAACAAATTCTATCATGTAGAACGCAATTTTTTGACGGAAAAACTTGCCGCCCCGTCCTATCATAGATAACGATGTATACCATCTTTAAATTATGCAAGGTTAACCAAATTAACTTGTTAATGAAACACCGTTAAAAAATCTCTGAATCGATTTTTCATTTTATATGTATTTATTACTGTCCTTGACGAATTGTTGAAGAATTCAAACTTAATCTTGCAATCATTCTAAGCTCATTTTTGGTTATTTGTATGTATGTTTTACAAACCTCTGTTAGTATTATCGGAAGATTGCAGGAAGTTGATTAAAAATAATTGTAACTATTATTACATATTAAAAAAATGTTATAAAATAAATTTCTATGACTCTAGTTGGAAAATAAATCATGTTTAAAAGTTTTAAATTAATATTTATGTAGTTTACAGCTTTTAGTTTCAAATCTTTACTTAATTAAAATCTTTACTTAATTAAAAAATTCCATTGTTTTTTATTATTTGAGGCCATTGGTCTCACAGTTTAATATAATGATTTGAGTATTACGCATTATAGGATAATAGGACGATAAATTAACTATATTAAAAATTTTATGATATTGATAATTACACTGACATTTAGTGGTTCATCGATTATCTATGATAGGACGGGGCGGCAAGTTTTTCCGTCAAAAAATTGCGTTCTACATGATAGAATTTGTTCCTGTTTTTTTTAAATGTATGTAAATCAATAGAATTTAAATCTCATATATAATTGTATAAATTACATAATAATTTTAGACAAACATGATATTACTACATATTATGGGCACATTTGTCATGTGATAATGTCATGTAAGAACATCATACCATTCTATTACATGTACAGAACGTGGCAGCAGTCGCAATTATTCAAAGTTTTAATTGTACCCGACTGTACCTTTTCACAGGCTATCCACCTTTTCACATGCTCCAATTGGATTGAGTGTTTATATGAACACATATATTTATAATCCTTCCTCAATTTAATCGGTTATTTATTTATTTGAAAACAATTATTTTTTATAGCAAAAAACTTGCCAATTTATTTATTGATATCATAACTTTCTTTTCTTAAAATTAAAATGAGAATTTATGTCAAATCGAAGGTATAGATAATCGAAGGAGAAGTGACACTAAAGAAATGGTAATCTGTCCAACAGACCCTTAACGCGAAGATGGTTACACGTTCACATTTTCATACATGAGAGTTTCGGATTTTTTAGCTTAATGTATAAGCATCATGATTTGAGTGATTGTGATTAACTCATTGCAGAGGTAAAAGAAGACATTCATCCTAACATAATTATTTGTTTTCCAACTTGATCTATAAGTATCACATATTCTTCCAGTATTTGTGTTCGATCACTTATTCACAAGAGGAAAGAAGATATATTATTTGTTGATCTGACGATTATAATATCAACACGTCTTAAGGGGTTATGCCTGAGTTAAAGTCGTCAAAAAATCGATTTTTTTTTTATTGACTTTTTTCATAGGAAATTGTCTGTAGAATACGATGCTGAAGTCCCTTTTGCCCAAAAAAAATTGGGTAGAAAGCTACAGACCAAAAACTGAAGGCGTGCGAATAGCTTATTTTTAAAAAATCGTAATTTTCGCGTTTTTATTTGTCAGTGCTGTGTTACTGAACATGATTATTTTTCGAGCTTTTAATGCTTCTCATGCATAATATTTGTATGTAAAATACAATAAAAATATTTATTATGCAATTAAAATCCGTTAAAAGATATTAATAAAATGAGCAAAATTATGCAATATTAAAAATTTGCAAATTGCTTATTTCCACATTTTCCTCTTTTTTGTTTATTTAAATTAATAATTTATTTTTAAAAAAGCATTTGATTATTTATTATGCTTTATAAAAAATTAATTAGACGCAAATATTCGTCAATGAATAAAATTATGCAAAAAACGAATTTTGAATTTGGCGCTTACCGACGGGGCCGCGCGATATTCTTTCGAAAAGGCTATTCATCTAGTAACCTGTTTTACCGTATGATTGAGAATTCAAGAGCGCAAAAACACTTGCTTTGAATTTTCATATCAACTTTTATTCTGCATTGCTCAATATTATTAAATAATTTATTTTATAATATTGATAGCATTTGTGGTTAAAAAGTAGAGTAAGTGAGAGTGATTTGTGATCAAGATGAGTCCAGACTCAAGATATAGAGTTTCAGGATCATCTGACAGAAAAAGAAGATTTGGAAGAAGAAAGAGAAGACCCAAGATTTTTCATCAAAAACAGCAATGGGAAGTTTCGACAACAGCACCAGCACCAGCATCAGCATCAACATCTATACAACAAGAACGAGCAACACCAATCACTTCAGCATCATCTACGCCTGATACAGTTCCTTCAACGTCCAGGGAATGGAGTTCAAGATCTGCTGCGCAAGCTTTACCAGGTACCTCAACATCAGTACCGCCAGAAATTCCTGTGTCTAGGTCTAGACAAAAATTAAAATCAATTTATGTAGAACCGAGTGGAATTCAGAATAGAATCTTTGACATTTCTTTGCTTCTGCCAGGATTACAGGAGTTTCTGGCTTGTAAAGCTTGTGGCGGATGCATCAAATTTGATGAAGTTGATGTACGAGGTCTTGGTAGCAAGCTATCCATCACCTGTACATCATGTAACGCAGTTGCTTTCATCGACTCCAGCAGAAAAGTTGGAAAACAAAGTAACGCTTATGACTACACTCAACACTTGAAGCACGACGAGCCAAAAGAAAGAGAAGTCATCAGGATGATGACTTCTACAGAGCTGGTGCTTATTAAACACACATACACACATTACACACATAACCAAATACTTATACACCATACACAACCTCACTTGTAAACAAATAACATAATTTACAACACAAACACTAAAAAACACTGAAACACATTCACAATTTTTTTCTGTTTTTTTCACTTTTGTTTTCCTTTTTTTTTAATTTTTTTCATTAAACACTTTTCACACACACATCACACATGTCACAGCATCAGCTCTGTAGAAAACAGTCTAGCTGAAAAGTAGGTCAGAGAGCAAGCTAAACAGCTGATTGGAGCTGTCTGCTTGCTTTCTGCCTCCTTAGCTCACCTGATGGACTGTTTTCTCTAACCTCTCAACTACATGAACTTGATATGATGATGATAGTTCTACTCTTCTGTTCATCACATGTAAGTATAGAAACTTATTTATTTACAATAAAAGCATTTTTATAGCTTAATTATAAAAATGTTTCAAATTTAGAAAAATTACTTTTTTTAATGATTTTTCATTTTGTTTCATTTCAGAGGACTGGACACGAATAAAATTTTTGGATTATCCTCAAACTTGACAAAGATGACCAGGATACGTATATCTTTGACTTAAATAAGGTCCAGGTGTGAAGAAAAATTGTAAGTATATTTTATATCATTAAATGTCAAGTTAAACTTTAAATGCTTTTTTCTCAAGTTTTGAATTTTTCTCATCTTAGCTCAGTTACCGCATGATTTCTCAAGAACCAATGGACCAATCAACCTGAAATTTTTTGGAGAACTCCAGGAGGCCTTTCTTCACTGCTTGAACGGAACAGAATTTGCAAAGATAAGTCAAAAGTGAATGTTATGTATCTAAACATACGTAACATTCACTATAATTACATATATTATAACTTATACGTTGCTAAAATTAAAAATTTTTATTTTTCAGTAATTTCCTGCGTTCAAGCTGAGGAGAAGGCAATTTAGAAGATTTTCCATCCAGTTTGGAAATAATTCATCAACCAGAACTTGAAAATTCATGCGGCAAAGGAAAAAATATGCAGAAATTTAGTACTGCATACATGGAACTATTTACATAGTAAGTATGCATAAATAATTTTTTAAAAATATTGAAATTTACTATTAATATGTATATTTTCATTAGGAAACAAAATTTTTTTTATATTCATTATAAATAATTTTTAATTACCTATTAATTGATAAATTGTTTTTTTCAGGTTTAACTCAGGCATAACCCCTTAAGAGTATGCAGTAAAGCTACTAGTATTTTGTCTATATAAGTGTTATCAAGATCTTTAATTTCCATAATTAAATAACTGTATAGAATACAGCATTTATAATTTCGACTACATAAGAGTTGTCGAAGTTTGAAAATTAAAGTTGAATTTTAGAGTAAGCTCTAAGAATTTTTATTTTGTCTGTATGAATGTTAATAAAAGTTTGGTTTTGTCTGCATAAGTGTTATTAAGAGTTTTTTTTACATTAAGGTTATCAAGAGTTGTAAAATTAATCTTTAATTTTTACATGAAGAAACGACCTTATACTTGCCAGCCTTTTACCTTGAAAAGGTTTGTTTGGGGGGGGGGAGAGATTTCACTACTTCTAAAAGGTATATAATATGTAAATTACAAAAAATAGTTAACATCAACTAAATAAGTAATAAATTTAAAATATTAATGTACATTTGCTCATGGATTATTGTAATAATAATAATAATTATTTTTTAGACACTATCTGTAGAGTAAATAGTTTTTTTAGATCATAATTATTTACCAAGAAATCTATCTTTTCCACACCACCCTCCAGGTAAATAGAATAGCGCGTTTTTTTCCTTTATTGACACTAAATTTTATGTTAAGTTCCATAATGATTTGTTTCGCAAATATACATCAAAGAAATCTGTACGTCTAAAATTATTGCTAATTAATTAACTGATAACTGCTTTCTCGAAAGCATTTGTACGTTACGTATACTATTGTCATGCAGACCATGAGTGATATAGCATTTTAATATTTATACAAGTTTATATCGTATCCTTTACAATTGTTCAATCTATATTATGGAATAATGAAAATAATATTTAGAATAAAAAGAAGTATATGTAAGTTAATTTCCAATATCCCTATGATTCTTTATGATAGATGTATTATCATTTTTAATGCAACCCACCTAATTCGGTAAACGTTTAGAAAACTGTAATCGAATTCAAACTTTATGAAAACCTGTAAAAAATAGTGTCAGTAAAGTTGTGGTATCCCCTGTATGACTTTCACATAAATACTTACACGGTTGACATCATAAATTTAGTGTCAATATTGAATAGTGTCATTTAGCAAACAAGTTATAGTTTATTAAATATATTCTAAATTTATAGCTTTTAAGGTAAGATGTATTTAAAGCAATCAGCTACTAACGTAGTGTTTATTTATGAACTACAATATATACACTAGAGTGACCTAACCAGGCATGGCAAAAAAATTCCATTCCGTTATGATCTGTTGAATGTATATAGATAATATAAATTGTCAAGCCAGTCACTTAGAGGGATAATCTAAAAATTTTCCAGTTGATACGGCTCAGCAGTTTTGAATTATTGAATTTTGAAATTTCTAATCTCTGATTATCTCAATACTGCTAAACTATACCATCTTCAAAATTCTTATACTATCCCTCTAAGTAGTGGGCTTGAAAACTTGTATGATCTTTTTACCTTTTAGGAAAAGAGACGCTCAACCCACATTCTGGAAACTGCCTGAACTCTGGCATTCTGAAAAATAAAAATAACTATTTTTGAATTGAGCAAATCAATCAGAGGGATAGCATATGAAATTTAAAGTTAATCGTCTAGACCAATTTTTAGCTCTTCGATTTTGAATGCCTTATATGATGATTATTTTGAAATTGGTCTATATGGTAAACTTCACATTTCTCATGATATCCCTCTGATTGGTATGTTTAACGAAAACTTAGGTATTTTTAATTTGCAGAGTGACCAAAATGCTTCTGAGTGATTCTACGTATAAACCTTTTAAGCCTTAAAAACAAGTGTTCAACTTGATCGATCATCAATATCGAAGACACAAACATTTGAAAAGATAGCTTAACTCATTATAAAAGAACCTGTGAAAGTCCCAGAATATCACAGGTCTTGGTTTCTCTGTGAGAAGTAAATATAACAGCTCATTTATTAAAAAGCACAAGTTTATTAAAAATGACTTGTTAAAAAAATGTAGGTAAAACAGTGAAATATTAGCGTAATCCAGAGAAATTTTGTTGCACGACATTATAAAAATACTATAGAATATCCGTATACATTCAGTTTTAACATTTACAATAATTAAAATAAACTAATCAAGATTTTATACTTTGAAAAGCGCACCCGGGTGCCATATACTCCATATGTAATAGTTTCAAGGATATTTGACTTATATAAATGTCAATAAACCATTAATTATAATCAATACATCCATGCTCATTAATCATTTTTATTTAGTTTCATTTAAAAATAAATTTTAAAAAATATTTTTGAAGACAGAGCAAATTAAGCTCTAGCAGAAGGAACTATCTTTCCATCTCTCTCTAATAAATGCATAAATGTACCAAAATTAGACTTTGGAACAATTTAAAAAATTTTTAGGAAATATTGACGGTAATTGAAAAACAAAATAAAACACTTTCTCTAGCTATTCATAAGAATCCCTTTCGACGAACAGCCTGAGAGTCTACCTCCCAGGAGACGATAGGAAAAGTTAACATAAGCATTTCCACAATTGTAGAAACTTTCTTGCGTGGAGGATTGAATATAATCGTAACAATCAACCAACTTGTCACATCACAAGAAAATTATATAAACAGGAAATTCTGTATAAATTTTCTTTGATTCTGGGACGATGAAAATACAACACTTTCACTAGCTTCTCATCAGGATCCCTTTCGACGAATAGCCTGAGAGTCTACCTCCCAGGAGACGATAGGAAAAGTTATGAATTATTCATATACACTTAAACAACTTAGAAACTTTCATGCATGAGCGATGCATATTCTTGACACTTCACTATCTTCTCACAATACAAGACAATTTTTTCCTTATACTGAATATTCTCTATGTTAAAACTTTCTTCGATTCTTGAACCAAGACAATAAAACACACTAGCTATTTGTAAGGATCCCTTTCGATGTATAGCCTGAGAGTCTATCTCCCAGGAGACGATAGGAACATTTAATAATTGTTCATAAGCACTTCCACAATTGTAGAAACTTTCTTGCGTGGAAGATTGAATATAATCCTAACACTTAACCAACTTGTCACATCACAAGAAAATTATATAAACTGGAAATTCTGTATAAATTTTCTTTGATTCTGGGACGATGAAAATACAACACTTTCACTAGCTTCTCTTCAGGATCCCTTTCGACGAATAGCCTGAGAGTCTACCTCCCTGGGGACGATAGAAAAATTACACATCCACTTCAAGAATGTAGAAACTTGCTTGAAAGGTGAACCCAGGAGACGATAGAAAAAGTTACATATTCACTTCAACAACGTAAACTTTCTTGAAAGATGAATTCTTAACACTTTACTAGCTGCCACATCACAGAATAGTTATTTCTTTATATAATCTAATAGTAAAAAAATCTGAAAAATAAAAGGATATATTTTAACAAAGAATCAGTTCATGAATCTTTCATGTATTGTATATTTAAAAAAAAAAGTACAACTAAATACTTATCTAATTTGAGGCATTAGTCTTGTTTGTGAAAATTTTTCATAATTATATCTGACAGTTTTTAAATATTTCATCAAACCCAGCTTTATAAATTGCATATTATGTTGAAAATAAAATCACTTTGGTACTTTATTTTGTACAATACTTATTTTTCTTTAACACTGCATATGTGTTATTGTATTGAAAAATCAAAAAATGTGAATACGCTATCGTCTGCTCTTCTGTACACTTGATGAACTGTATACATGTAAGCAATAGTATACGTAGAGCTGACGTCACGAACTATGACGTACTTCCGGGGAGAACATTTTTCGCCACGGGAGAAGAATTTTCGCGTTGAAGAATTCGTGACCCCGAACCTTCATTTCATAATATCTTTTGATAGAAGCCATTTCACAATATATGATCCTGAAGTGATTTTGCTAGTTTTATTCCAAGCTTTCATTTGAGTGCTCATAAGTGAGAAACAAAGCTCTTAATGCGAAGAAAACCGAATGTCACATCTCCAACAGGGCCTATGAGACGTATATAGGGTCTGGCTATAGCTCCCGACGGCGGCGTATGTACTGACGTACCTTATACTTGCCATCGAGGCGCTACCGCGCCCCTTGATGGGTCCTAGAAAAACAGTCTGTAATTGATTCTAAACATCCAGTAGCAATAAGAATGTCATGTGCAACAGTATTTACGGCATGCTTACAACAGCACAAATAACCTCCAAAATTGTCATATTGCGGTGACATATTTCTCTGCATGGTACTATAATTTGTTGATTAACAATTTGTTCTTCACTCACTTCACTGCAATAGCTGTGTACAGAGCGACCGATCTGACTGTTTATACTAGAAAATAGATTGCGCATATTACAAGCGGAAAGGCCTCGTGGTCTGCTTATTGTCAGCTGGTTACCAGATAAATGTATACGGCACGTGCGCAAAGCGCTAAATATTGGTCGAAATCGCTTCCCTAGAGCCACGTAGCAACAGTTTAGTTCCACTTGTGTGATAATAAAAATATCTCTTTTTATTGGAAAATGAAAAATCAAGCGATGCTTGCACTTGATTCAATAAATATTTACTACTATGCAAAATTCACAATATTGATGCAGTAAATCAAACAACGATTTCATAATTTTCAATATGCGTGCGTTTTAGTTACTGAATTTCGAAAACATTCTTTCAGGTAATATATTTACTTATATATTACCTGTATATTTACCTGTATAATTTATTGCGAAACTTTGCATAGTGATAGACGGTTTCGAGACAAAATTCTTTGTATTTATTTAGTTTATCAAGAATCTTTCTATAATTCGTATCATTAGCTCTATCGATAAATCCTGGGTATCAGACCACCTTAGCAGTACATATACTGCTACAATAAGAAAAATATTTAAAAAAAACTCATTTTATTAAACATCAGTGGTCTATAACTTTGCTCAACAGCCCCATTTGTCAGAGATATTGTACATAACTTGCTTTTGATGGTATAAAACACCAAAAAAGATTGGACAGAAATCATGTGCCAGAGAGCTTGACCCGCCGCCCTGAAATAAATTTATTTCTCAAGTATTATATTTTTGAATAATGGTATTTTGACGAACGTCTAATGTTTTGTCCACCAATTCATAAAATAATCGAATTTTGTTAAAGTCCTCCAAAAATACATAGTTGTATCTGTACAATATTTTCGGAAAATAAGTTTGATGCTCTTTATATTAATAAAACGATATTGCCGCCGCCGCCGCCGTGTCAGAAATTAGCTCCCTTCCAATTGGCGCCTACTCAATGAGAAAATTGTCTCTCTTTTTACGTAATTTTAACCCAAAACAGAGACATTTCTCCCATTGAGAGGACACTAGAGGACACCTACAAGGGGGCGCCACTGAGGGGCGCCAATCTAATCTCTAATCTAAATCTAAGACAATCAATACTCTATTATTTTCACACCACTATTGAGGTAAACAGAAGTGGCGCGTTTTTTTTATAGTGGTTTCCCCTGTAGGCCTAATCCACTTAGGTAGGTATAAGTGTTTATTTTGTAAAAGTAATTAATTAATTTTTTTTCTATACACTGTCACTGTCTCATACATATTTAGATAAGTCTGAACGTATTTCATTCGTAAATTTTAATACTTTAAATGGACATTTTTCAAAATGTTTAAAAATATTATTTTGGTACTTAGTTTTTTAATCAAACTGTTTTCTATGTATTTACGTAAGTCTGATATATTTTATTCGTAAATCGCAATACTTTAAACAGGCAAATACGTAAATAGCAAATACGTAATGAGTGCTTTGATATGCAATTTGTTTATAATATTTCATGTTTATGCTGACGTTATGGAAAAATACAATTGATAAAATGTACAGTGTTTTTCTTTGTATTTACTATTATGATTATGGTATTATTTGTGTAATTCCATGTGTCTCCTTAAATTATCCCTTCGACTGAAACTATTAGTGCAATGAGTACATATATGTTTTTTTTTTCATGTCAAAGTAAATGACAATGAAGGTGATAACGGCAAAAAGCTAATAATCACTTAATAGAAAATTTTCAACATCTTCAATTACTTAACTTTTAATCATAATGGTGTATAATATTTTTCACAGCGGCATCGGCGGTACATTTACAGGCGACGGTCAAGTTATTTGATTATATATGTATGCGACTGTAGAATGCTTCAATTTCTCGTAGTTTTGCACTGTAGATATTAGCCACTTTTAAATCATAATTAGTAATTATAAAATTAACACGATGCACCATACGCAACATAAATACAAAAATCTGTGACTATGTTGTTGTTGGTGAGGTTGATATGCACAAGGTTATAGCTATAACAAATGTATTCCTTTCGCGGCGGCGGCGATGTCGGCGATATCATTTTATTAATGTAATAATAATTCACTGATATTTCCATATTAATAAATTAAAATTAGGGGGTTGACGAGCGAAGCGAGCAGGGTGGTACCCTGTCCCTCCCACCCTCGTATCAAATATTTTAATTTGTAAGTAGAAATTTATAAACTAAAATATGATTTATGATTACTACTAAATTTTACAGAGAAACTATGCAGCTAACCCCACATCCAGAGAAAGAAACGCATCCATACCTGCTACTTGCACAATGGACACCTCGTGGACATGGAATCATCATGATACATGATTATGACATTTATTACCGAACAGGACCTTTCACTAATATTGGCTACCGCGTGACTAATTCATCAATACCCGGTATTCTATTTAATGGCTCACCAGATTGGCTTTATGAGGGTAAGACATTCATAGTATACATTTATTTTAATATTCATAATATGATGTGAAAATAAAAGGTTATATTTCATTTGGGTTTTAAGGGGGGGGGGGAGTACGTCTTGTCTGCTCTGTTCTCCTAATACTTAACGCTTCACCTGGTCTCGCCTTCATACACAAATTGCTTCCATTGTATTTGTTATTCTGTTCGAGTTCTATTTTACTCACACGTATCTTAAAGTTCAATTCGTTTGTATAAGCTACATAGTTAGAAACTCGTTCGAATCGTTCAATTGAAACAATCATTCTTTTCATTTTAAATACTAACGCATAATTTTCATTTTTATGTATTATGATAGTTCAATGTATAAAATAGCTTTCATCGGACTAACTTTATCAAGGGGCACGGTAGCGCTACGATGACAAGTATAAGGTACAAGCCGTCGGGCGCTAGCCAGAATATCCTTATATACTTCTCATAGGCTCTGTTGAAGACTTGACATACAATTATCTTGGCATTGACAACATTATTTCTTATTGGTTAGCATTTAAATGAAAGCTTTCGAAAAAACTTACAAAATCAAATCAAGGTATTTTGTAAAATTGCGTCTATCAAAAGTTAGTGTGAAGTGAAAGCTCGAGCCCCTCAATTCTTCTCGAGGGACAACACTGAACAATTAACATAATTCCGGTGACGTCAGTTCTATGTACTTCCGCTCACATGTATGTGTGTATATATATATATATATTGTGTCTATATATATATATATATATATATATATATATATATATATTGTAACGGGGATTGTCCGCGTTAAATTTAGATTTCTTCTACTTGAATTCTCCGTGGATTTTAGATAAAGGAGAACAGGGCTAATACATAAAACTATTAAACGAAACACACTTGACGTTCGGTAAAAGGCTATTGCGTATATTGAACTCAAAGGGTGTAATCGTGTAAACAATAGATATATACACTGTCTCACTACTCAGACACCATATATATACACAATATATATATATATATATATATATATATATATATATATATATGGGTGGTTCTCTGACAAATCGAGCGGTCGATTTTTTGACCCTATCGAAAAAAATTTTTAAAATGTTCCTAAGAGACATGAGTATCCCTGAATTTTTTCAGATTTTTTGCATCAAGTATCTTCGAGTTACAGAGGGTCAAAGTTGATGAAATCATGTTTTTTTGTTTTTTCTGGCTAGTTTCATCAATTTGTAGATCCTCAGGGAAGCATTTTTCACTATAGAGATATATAACATTTTTTTCTGCAAATTTTCTAAACTATTCAAAAAAATTATTTTTGATGTCGTATATATATATTTTAAGAAAGTTATAAGTCATTTAAGTCTTAAAATCAAATTTTAGGAAAGTTCGATCATCCGGATCATAACCAAAAAATTCATGAAGATATGTTATTTCAATTCAAAAAAGTCTGCGGAAGACCCAGAATGTCAGAGGCCTTGGTTTCTCTGTAAAAAATCATTATATCCGTTCATATATGAAAAAAATTTTGTTTTTTTGCTATATCGAAGAATTTAACCAATTTTATCAATTACGTAAATTTTTTTATAATAATTTCAATCATTAAAAAAATGAGAAGGTTAGTGAAATGCTTCGATATAGCAATAAAACTAAATTATTTTCATATATGAACGGATATAATGATTTTTTACAGAGAAACCAAGGCCTCTGACATTCTGAGTCTTTCGCAGACTTTTTTGAATTGAAGAAAGGTATCTTCATGAATTTTTTGGTTATGATCTGGATGATCGAACTTTCCTAAAATTTGATTTTAAGACTTAAATGACTTATAACTTTCTTAAAATATATATATACGACATCAAAAATAATTTTTTTGAATAGTTTAGAAAATTTGCAGAATAAAATGTTATATATCTCTACAGTGAAAAATGCTTCCCTGAGGATCTACAAATTGATGAAACTAGCCAGAAAAAACAAAAAAACATGATTTCATCAACTTTGACCCTCTGTAACTCGAAGATACTTGATGCAAAAAATCTGAAAAAATTCAGGGATACTCATATGTCTCTTAGGAACATTTTAAAAATTTTTTTCGATAGGGTCAAAAAATCGACTGCTCGATTTGTCAGAGAACCACCCCTATATATATATTAGGGGGCAGAAATCAGCCACACGTTTGAAAACTGAATGTCTCAGAGTCTCAAACGATGGAGAAGGGTCCCTGGAGTCCATTGCACTTTTTACTTTTTCTAAAAAGTTATTTTCCAGCCCTTTCCGTCGATTGCAAAAAAATTACCTGACTGAATTGAGTCCATACGCCTATTATAGTAATAGATGCCAAAGGGGATTTTGATCGTTTTCAGCTATTTTGATTAAATAATCTAATATTTTAATGTCATTTTAAGTCAAGTAATTTCTTGAATTATAAGAAAATTTAGCCTAAACAAATGTTCATAGTGAATTGAGTCCATGCGCCTATTGTAATAATAGATGCCAAAAGGGATTTTGATCGTTTTCAGCTATTTTGATTAAATAATCTAATATTTTAATGTCATTTTAAGTCAAGTAATTTCTTGAATTATAAGAAAATTTAGCCTAAACAAATGTTCATAGTGAATTGAGTCCATGCGCCTATTGTAATAATAGATGCCAAAAGGGATTTTGATCGTTTTCAGCTATTTTGATTAAATAATCTAATATTTTAATATTATTTTAAGTCAGGTAATATTGTAATTTCTTAAATTATAAGAGAATTTAGCCTAAACAAATTTTTATGATGAATTGAGTCCATACGCCTATTATAATAATAGACGCCACAAAGGATTTTCATTGATTTTCAGCTATTTTGGCATATATAATTATTTGTAGAAACAGGAATGGACTAGTAAAAAAAATTTAGAAATTCTGGGCTTTCGCACATGTTTTTGTAATGTTTAAGGTACTTTTTCGCATATTTTGGGTTATAGGGTTATAGGTTTAAGATACTTTTTCACATATTTTGCGTTTCGATCCCAGCGAGCGAACCTTTTCAAAACTTGATTTTAAACATTAAATCATTCGTAGGATGGTTATAACCTATAGATATGACCTTAAAAGTATTTTTTTGAAATATTGAGAAAATTTCAAGACATAAATGTTCTTTGTCCCAATAGTGAAAAATGCTTCCCTGAAGAGCTATGAATTTTTGAAAATCAGCAATAAATGAAAATAAATAGTTTTTACCAACTTTGACCCCCTGTAACTCTAAGGTAATCAATGCAAAAAATCTGAAAAAATTCAAAGTAATCAGAGGCAACCTCCAGAACAAATTCCAGAAAAAAAAGAGTTATAGCTATATCGATTTTTCGACCGGTCGATCTCACAGAGAATCACCCATATATATATACGAGTATATATATATATATATTGTGACGGGGATCCCGTTGACAGCTGCTCGCCTGGACACCACCCAGTCAAGATACGAAAATCTTACACTCGGTGGTGTTTACAGAACAGCAAGCAAGCAGTCAACTGATAGAGCCAGGAGAACAGCGCGGCGCCGAGAGCAGCCTGCCGCCGAGCAGCAGCAGCACGAGGTGAGAGCGAGAGAGAGGGAAATACAGCGCGTAGCAGCGCACGGCAGCCAAGGCGAGAGCAAGAGAGAGGGAAGAACGGCGCAGCGCCGAAGCAGCGAGAGCGAGAGAGAGAAGAAGATACGAGGCATGCGAGTCCTTCACTAGAGACAGCCCGCGTTAACGACAGTGAACTCGCCCGAGGACGAGCACACCTCCGCGAGTAGAAGCAGACAATTATTCGATTTTGAAATAAATTACGAAGTGTTATTTTACATAAGTCGCGTTCAATCATTTTGTGTATTTCTCTCCCTGCACTTCTCTCCCCCATGACCTAGAGCATAAGGAGTTCTCAAGCCGGCAGCGTAAGAGTACCAGATTGCGAGTTCGGGCGTCCAAATTAATTAATAAAATACGAGCTCGCGGTAAACCTGAACAGGTGTCATCACGTGGTGCTACGCCTCCCCAAGGACGGAAAAGGTACCACGTCACAATATATATATATATTTATTGTGACGGGGATCCCGTCAATAGCTGTTCACCTGGACACCACACGAGGTAGATGACGACGTCTAATACTCGGTGGTGTTTACAGAGATAACGTACGAGCAGACAGCACGAGTAGAGATGGAGAAGGACGGCACGGCGCTGAGAGCAGAGTGTAGGGGAACGCAGCGCGCAGCAGCGCGGCAGCCGAGGCAAGAGCAAGAGAGAGGAAAGCACGGCGCAGCGTCGGAGTAACGGAAGCGAGAGAGAGAGGAAGAGACGTAGCATGCGAGCCACGACGCGAACGCGCGCGAGCGCCTGCCGCCATGTTGGCGAGCAACCGAATACAGTATGAGTGCGAGAAGAATGACGATAGAAATCGAGTAAGAATGCGTGTTAGAGACAGAGAAGGGAGAGTGGACGCAACGTGCCGCAATGTGTGATATTGGGAAAAGGTGGAAGGCTACAACTCGATCCTCAGCGCGCGTGCGAGCGGCAAACGAATAATGTAAGCGTGCCAAATGCGAAGCAATGTAAAAATTTGTAAGTACCGTATATAAAGCCAGTCAAGAGTAGTAGGGGTCTGTTCTACCCCGACGCCTATACACGGCGTCTATACACGGCAACCCCACTCCGAAAGCAAGTCTGTATACGTTTAAACTCGAAAAAGCAAGTCTATACACGGCAAGCCCACCCCGAAAGCAAGTCTCGACACGTTATACCCGAGATGTCCGAAAAAAGATTATGAATTGAGGGTGTAGAAAAGTCACAGGCCAACTAATAGGTACAAAGGATAATGTGGATGCAGGTCTAAACAGGCTCAGTGAGGGGAAAAAAGATAAAACATGAAAATTCCGTTAACCCTATTTTATTTTAAATGTACTTTCAAGATTACAGGAAAAATTTTACAATCTATACGCGCATATATACAACGTCGATTTTTTTGTGCTTTTATTCATACAATATTTTTACATTTTTTTGATTACATGTTTTTTATTCACATACAATTTTTACATTTTTTAATTTTTGATACGCCGAGAAGATTACATGAGATATAGGCACTCATATTTACAACGCCGATTTTACATTGACAATATTTACAACGTCGATTATACATCGACAATATTTTTACAATTTTTTATAACCCTTTTTTTCAGGTACAGAATTTGTATTCGTAGAATATTTTTGTGCATACTGCTTGCACTCCGAAGTTGATGACGATGACGACTCCTTCTTTTTCTCACGATCTTCCGGGAGTAGCTTCTCGTATTTGACCGTGCTCTGGTTAGGCCCCATCTCGATGATATGCCCTTCGCGAGCGCGTGCACAAGATATTTATACTACACAAATTGTCGTTCTTGCGCTTACTTGAACAATAAATTATTTTTTTGTCTTTACACCGATGACGGCGCGTTTTTATCATTGCTTCAAGACGCTCTGCTGTGTAATCATTTACCACTGTGTTATTTGAAAATAGTGTAAGAAAAGATAATAAAGAGCCGCCATCAGACATATGAAACAAAAAACTAAGGCAATAATGGCCGCAGACGTCAGAATCGAGGCTTTGAAGTTGCTGTACGTTCCAGTCGTAGATTCGGCAATTTCGTCTAAGTCGATCAATGTGATTCGGGTCTGTGGGGGGTAGTCCATAACTGTCAAAGTAAGTCCCTTCGCCAAGCCTGTTGATGTAGATTGCAACCCAATGTGAACCTGGCTTAGTGCTGTCATCTGTATTAACTACAAGGGCACACGGCCTCGGTAGTGTGAATGGAACGAGGTCTGCTGGGAAAACACCCACTGTCGGAACTGGCGCCTTCACAAGGACTCGAAGAATTTGTAGCGAGTTCATCGTCCACCTGGGCATAATGTGGCTCCTCAGCGGTTTGGTATTCCCCACTATTTACGCTAACGCAAGCTGTAGAGGAGGTAGGTGGCGTCTTGGACTTGGATACGTTTAAATCCACCAGCTTTTCTCGAACCTCTTCTGCTTGCCTGTCTTTGCGTGGAGGTTTTGTGATGCCTGTGCTATCTCTCGAGCGTTTGTCACTATTTGAGCTTGTAAAGGGAGATGTATATAACGATTTTAGAATCCACAATCGCAGCTTGTATGTGTAGCCAAGAGAACACGTGAAATATTCCTTTTTCCTCCCGTGAAAGAAACAATAATGGTCGTTAACACGCGGTAGATTTTTAAAGGACGGACAACCGTAGTCTTCTAAATTAAGTACGTGCCGACCAAAAAGGTACTCCAAAAATGCCTGTTTTTGTACACCACGCACATAGAGTCGTAACGCACTTCGAGTCACCTCGCGTAGCACTTTGTAAACGTCCTCCAAATTAGACTCGCCGTCGAACCACTCGATTCCGTGATGATAGCACGCGAGATACGTATTTGTAGCGAGTATGCCTTTAGTAAGAGTTTCGCAATTGTATGGAGGCTTCACTATCCAATGGCCGATAAAATTACAATGAACTCCCAAAACAGCAATCTCTGGGTAAAAAATCTCCGTTGCAGTCGTGGAAAGCTTGAATGTCAATGATATAATCGGTCTTCTCCATTATACAAAGAAACTCCTCGGGGGTTCGAAAGCGACTGATCTCGCACAGCAGGGGCTGCAAAGCGGCCGACTAGCGCTTGGGCCTCCACGGTCCCCCCCCCCTCTCTGCTGGCCCTGTGTTGCCGCTATAGTCTATTACGACTTGGCGCGCTGCATCTATTTCCAAAACATGTCAACACTAATCTTTGAAATTAATTAAATCAGTATTGAATCTAGACGGACGGCTTCTATAACTTGAGAATGAATCTTCAAAACCAGATTTTTGTGTTTTCGAATCTTTTTGAGTATTCGTTGTTGCCTTTTCTTGATAAGAAACACTAGTTTTCTCATTCAATTTTTCCGGCGCGACGAGAGATCGATATTCATCTCCTTCTTTCCATCCCGAAGAGAAGCTTTTTTTCCACTGATCCATTTTTTATACAGAGAATAGCACGCTTCAGCTATTAACAATCGACTGACAAGTTCATTCGAATCATTACATATTTATAGGCAAGTAATGAAACTTACGAGTTGTAATCTATTACGACTTGTCGTGCAGCATCTATTTCTAATACGTTGTCAAATTCTGCATAGAGTATACAGTTTATAGTTTAAGATAACGGTTTATCGAAGCGGACTTCGACTCTAAGGCAACCGTTTTTTACAAGGTTCCAATGGCCCGCGTAATGAGCCGATAGATCGGGCGTGAGATCGAAGGCAAA
This sequence comes from Philotrypesis tridentata, assembly GCA_018906965.1. NCBI lineage: Eukaryota > Metazoa > Arthropoda > Insecta > Hymenoptera > Pteromalidae > Philotrypesis > Philotrypesis tridentata. The sequence goes on from JACCIB010000259.1 coordinate 147,031, forward strand.
GAGGCAGTAGCCACTGGGATAGTCGGACCTTTCAATGTCATTGCCCTCGTTCATATAATGTATTCCTGTGCCGGAGAATAAGGTATGGTAAGCTTCGACAAACATTGGATTTTTCTTGTCGAATTTTGGTTGCATAGGTTTGCTTGGTACTTGCGTACCATCGACGTACAGCGATAGAAAATTAATTGAAAATTTTTGAAAATTGAACGGATTTAACGTGTTATCTCCGATGAATGCTTTATTGTCGACGAAACCGAGAATTACTCTTTTCGGTAATTGACCGAGAATAACATTTTCCAAAGAATCGCCGATTATACCGCTGTGCGTAGTAAAAGTTTTTACTTCTACTCGCGTAATTGGGTATTAGTAGCCGATGATAAGGCCTTTGCGTGGGCTATTAAAACAGCTGGTGATACTTTTACACGTCGAACGAGGAGGGTAGCTTCCGAAATGCGCACAGAATACGCCGTATCCGACGCGTTCATGAGGCAAAACGAGGGTTTCGAGCGTACAAGTCTCAATCGAACTTCGACACCGTTTATTAGAAAGCGGTCTTGATTCATAATATCGCAGTGAAGGTGTCCGAGAAGATCGTATTGTTTGCCTTCGGATAGATATTCTTGTCTCGCCACTAGGCCGCTATTCTGGGGGCTAGCAGTGCCGGGCTGTTCGTCCATATGGCCTGCTGTGTCCGCAACCCACATAGCTGTAGCTAGATGTGAATTCTTTGCCGCAGGCCCGTAATTCAAAAGAGTTTCAAGATATGCACGATACGGGTAAGCATTATTGGGTGGCGAGACGAGTTTTTGATTCAAGTAAACGTCAACCTGGTTGAATATCGAGTGTAGAAAGTTGTTTACTGGCGCTACTTTTTTGTCGCTGGCTGCTGTTAGAGGGGTTATCTGCACATTCACTTTTATCATTGTATGTGCAAGATCTAAGTAATCTTCATTTTGAAAATTTATGCAAAACTCGATTGGACTCTCGTCGCTCAACGACGACACGGGTTTGTAAGATACCCATCTACTCGCTTCTATTGCGGTCTGCGTAGGTGGCAATGAAAACAAGTCGAGTTCGGTCTTGAGACACGCCTCCGAATGACTATGTAAAAACGACATTTTCACTATTTTACTTGATTATCCAAAAATATCACGCGTTTTAGTTTTTCTTGCCTTCTTCCTCCTCTTTGTAGTTTTCTTTGTCTTCTTACTTTTAAGTTTTCGTCTTAATCGCTTCACAGGTTTTTTCGTACGCCTCTTTGTCTTACGTTTCTTGATTTTTATCGTTAATATACTGCTGGCGGCGCGTTTCTTCCGACGTCGCCGAGAGACGATGCGATGCGGACCGAGAGCGAATGGTGACTGAGCTAATCTGTTTGCGCGTATACGTTTATAGCCCGATCCTTCCATCATTTTTGACAATTTTTCAGTGGCTTTCCTCTTTAGGTTATGACTGGAGTCGTTTAGACGGTTTCGAAGCGAGTCTTTGAACGACACGTTTTCGCCAATATCTTCGAGCACGTTAGCGCCGGCACGCAACGCCTCCTTACCGACAGCTCGAGCTCCCTTGGCAAGCAAAGGTAATGCACTGCGAAATATTCCAGAAAACCATGACCCTAGACCATGGCCGCGCATACGCGGAGAACCAACGTATACATGATTGACGCCACGGCCTTCGTAGCCAGACTGATCGTAAACTGTGTAAAAACTCATTTTAAAAATAAATCACTCAGACCGTTGCTTTCTTAAAGTGAAGTGCCACGGTCAGTGTCCCAAACTCGAATGCTATCGGTTTACCGAGGTTATCTCTTATATCTATGTCGATCGTTTGAAATCTGTTGACCAGCACAGGCACGTAATGTATAGGCTCGTAATTTTTCACTACCGAGGTACCGAAACTAAATTTTTTTACGTCCACGTTGACTATGCGCAGTAGCGGTGCAAAAGTATCGCCAACTATACCAGGCTCGCATATATTACTGTACACAAACATCTGATCTGGAACTACTCTTGAAAAACTAGCAGGTTGTGTGCCTACGTAACGTATTTGATAATCGTCAATTTGCTCGCGTATATCCGTCGGCTCTATACCAAACTCGAATCCGAGTATGCGTTGCACAGCCGCAGACAATTCGGGGGTTTTACACAATTTTGCCTTGCCATCTTTTGCGAGCACTCCGACAGAAACATAACCTCCTCGCTCGTTGTAAAATAACTTCATGCAAAGTCTATCTTTACTCGTGAATATGAGTGCCTCATTTATTGCCTCGACTAGCCCTCGTATGTTTGGATAAGTTCCGTGCTGAAAGTATCGGGGGTCCTCGTCCTGCCTTGTCTTGAGAGTACAATCTGCGTGGCGGAGATGTAGCGTTGTGCATGGAATGTGTATTTCCGAAATACCTACGACCCACCGCCCGTAGAGCTCGATCTCTTTGGGTAAACGAGTCGAGGAGCAGGTAGTCGTATTGTTTGGAAAATATTTTTCGCTACTGTTGCTGGTGAGAGTTATCGTGAAATTTGTCTGATACATTTTTAAATCTTTTTCACGTCTGTAGCAGGTATCCACGAGTTAAATTTATTCGGATATCCAACCCAACTTACGAAATATTGTTTATTCTTACCACGGCCTTTCGAGCGCAAAATTTGGTCAATTTTATACTCTTGCTTTTTGACACGTGTTTTATGTACAGCAGAGAGTTCTCCGGGTAGAAAAAACCCTCTATATCCTCGCCTTGCAAATCGACGAGTTTGTAAATAAATAAACCTTGCCTTCTCAAAACTTTTGTAATTTTAAATACTTCTTCGCTCCATGATTTTTCAGCACCTTTTTCAAAAATATTTTTTTCTCGGCTTATACGCACATGTGCACCTACTTTGTACTTTAGTTTTATTCGATGCGGTTGGTTTCGCAGAGCGCGCGCAACTAAATTTTCTCGCGCTTTGCGTGCGTTATATAAAGTTACACTCGCCGGCTCCATTTTAATTGTAGAATGCGGTGTGTTATTGTAACCGTCAACCAGCAGTTGTAAAACGTCAATGTAACGCTTTGTATTCTTGTACGTAAAGTATCTGTACATCCGCTGGTTCAGAGTTCTGTTGAAACGCTCCACAACTGCGGCTTTTACATCGGGATTGCTTACAGTTCGAAAATGTATGTCGTTGTCTTTGAGAAATTTTTGAAACGTTTTTCCGACAAATTCTTTACCACGATCCGTTTGCAGTGTGTGCGGCGCTCGATGCTGATCGTTTTTGAGAATTTTCTTGAAAGCATTTGTAACCTCGAGCGAAGTTTTGTCACGGAGTGGCTGAGCCCACACAAATTTAGACAAAACATCGATTACAACCAATATGTAGGCTACACCGTCGTTCTGATCTTTTATAGAGTTGAGTTGTATGAGATCTGCCTCCCAAACTTGATATATTCCTTCTACGTTGTAAAACAGTCGTGGAAATTTTCGTCGTATAGTTTTGTGCAGCGTATAAGCGTCGTGTCTCGTAAACCAATTTTTAATTTTTTCCGGAGAAATTTTATTTTTATTTTTACGAATTAAATTTCTCGCACCAGAAAAAGCAGCTGCGTTCTTCGGATTAAAATATTGTTTTTTCAAACGTTTTTTCAAGACCAATTTCTTAACCATTTTTTTCCTGGTGAAAAAGTGTCCTGTGTTTCTTCGCGTCGTTTTCTTAAAGTAATCTTTGAATCGGCAATATGTTTAAAAACGTTATCGTTAAAACGCTTGCTGTTTGGTGTCTTGAAATCGTCCGACAATTCCTCAAAGTCGTCGTCGGCGTCTCTTGTCGGCGAGTCAGCGTCCGTGATCCTCCACAAATTGGCGTTTCCCACAAATTCTTTTGGTACGTTAATATCGTGAAGTAATTTTGCAAACTCTTTTCTACCGATGGGTTTTGTTTTTTTCCGCGAGCGTGCAGCTTCGTTCATCAAGTCGATAATGTTTGAATTTTTAATTACCTCGCCATCGATAGACACAACACCAGAATCACTCCACGTTATGCGATCGCTGCACCCCTTCAAGTGATTCAATAACAACTGTGTGATTCTCCGATAAATCGCCGGAACGCTTTGTACAATCGCGTTGTCCGATAATCTGACCTCGTCTGCAGTACTCACAGAATTTACGGGAGTGCGCTTTTCTTCTATGAAAAATAAAAAGAAATATGAAAATATGAAAAATAAATATAAAATATAAATTTTTCATTTGGTCGTCCAAACGCGTTAGATTATCTCCGACAGTCTGCATAGACCCTAGCGCCGTAGGAGGGCGCGCATGACGAGTACCTGCTGCTGTTTCTGCTGCTGCTGCTGCACTCGACTCTCGTTGGCGGATTCGATCGATCTGTTCCTTTGGTATTAATACCATTTTTTTTATACTCGACATTATAAACGAATTTAAGTGAACATTGACAGTACACCCTCGAGTATAGGTGACAATAAGAACGGAAGAAAACTACCACCTTTTTGCACTATCACACGTTTTTTACTTTTCCAAGAGTTTTTATTTTTCGCTTTAGATGCGAGTTTTCTTAAAATGTTTTTGTGTTTTTTTAGTTTACTTTTTTGATGATTTTTCAATGACACTGTACCGTGAAGAACGTTTAATGCGCATTCACAAATGTATTTTATTAATTTTTCGTCAGCGGTTTTCAAAATTGCTAAACGTTGATTTTTATCCGAATGTCTGAGAGCGTCCAAAAGAGCGATATATTTTTTTTCAAACGGTGGATTGACGCCACTAGCCGAGTCGCCTCTTGCAGACGACGATGCGCGCTTCGGCATGGCTGGTCTCTGACTGAAGAATAACAAGTAGCGTCTGACTGTTTTACATTAAATAGTTTGTTCAAGAGAGCTAGTAGTATACTTTGGTAAATAAATGTACTGATACTCGTCGTCAGGAAAAATGCATGTTCTGAATCGAAACTCGTCCGGCGTACTCTGTTTGCAGTCAATCATCAAATAACCATAAGGTTTCATAGTGGCATCAAGATATGCCTCTTTTAAAAATTTCGGATCCTCGGGGTAGACTTGTCGAGCGAGATGTTGAATTTGTGCACGATCCCGCGGATTTTTAAACAACACAATGTACGAGGCGTTGAGACTTATATCTCGAGCATATGTTCCTTTGTGAAACAAATTTTGCGTTATAAAAAATACAGAAATATTCTTGTGGTGAGATCCTTTTGTAAAGAGATCGACGATAACGTGATTAGAAGCTTCACGCATCAAATCGTCGATTATTAATAATTTTTTAAAATGTGGGTCGTTTGAATAATCTTCAGGATTGGGTAAGCCTTCACGAAACTCTATAGATTTGCCGTTATTCAAAAAATTTTCACTCTTGTAACCATCTTGCCACTCTGCGTAATAAAATATAATGCGTTCGAATTTCACATTGGACATGTCGTCGAGAGAATTTAAAAAACGTTTTATAAACCATAATTTTCCGCACGACGTAGGCCCGCATATTATACTTGTCCACGGATGCACCCATTTACTATACATTATGACGATGATGTTTACACGACAGCCAAATTTAAACTAAATCAATTTTTTCGTATCAAGCATATTTAGGCTCCAAGCGGCGGGCGGCGGCGGCGCGGAGTCTACCTATTCGACGCTGAGTCTACCTGCTCGGTCCACGCAGCCCCCACATATTTCGAGAAATTTAAATGTCTACCCCCCATACCGAGCTATGCGGTTGCTGATGCTGCTGGTGCTGCTGCTGCTGCTGCGGCTGCTGCGGCTACTCACCTGTGGCACGTGGCTGACGCTTACCCCCACCACCACACCCCCCGTAAAATTGTAGCCGCCGGAAAAGCGGTCCTCTCGGCCCCGTACGAAAACTGCAGGGGTGCCAGTGTTTATTCGGAGGTGTTTAGCTGCAGAGGCAATCTAAACTAAAAGCGTCACGATAGAGTCGCTCTCGCTACTCGATATCGGTTGGCGTAACATTGATACTCTCTTGCATCAAGATAAAGAATTACGTGTTTCGTGTTTCTATACACCATCGTCTTTTTACGTGCAACTGATGGATGAAGATGCTGCATATATTCAATTAGAGCAGGAGATGCTCGATTACTACAGAATTGCCTCGCTGTATTTTTATTGTCCTGAAACGGGGCAGCTTCAACCGGAACAACAAGGAGAAACTCTTTTAAAAAAATTATCAACTTTCGAATTACAGATAATTTTAAATTTCTTTAAATTTTTTATTAAATGTCTATGGCTTTGTAAAAATTAAAGGATTTTAAAATTACAGCCAAAGATGATATCTCTACTGATAGAGGGAAAGCGTATACGTTGCGTCGTAAAGGAGGATACTCGCTTATGTTTGGCTTTGGACACCGGCGACCACTACAATATTACAAAAATACACGTGCTACAGGGCATCTACGAGCTCGAAGCGGAATTTCTCTTACTTGCGCCACGGGCAATTTTGTGTGCATTGGACTGTGTATCGCCACACGTCGAATTCAATGGGCGATGGCATCAATCTGCATGTAAACTGTTTAACCGGGTCGTAGATGGTTATAAGCTTCGCGGTGTTTTTACTTTTAAAGGTTTCCTGCCAAACTCTGCGTACATATTACTTGCCAGTGTCGGCAGAAATAATTCCATTGTACATGTGAATCTTCTCCTCGGTGCGCTTAATGTAGCGGTGCACGATATGCGAGGCCTGCGCACACCTATTTTCTCGAGAGACAAGGCCTGGAACGGCATCGAGTAGGAAGGCTAGAGAGTGAGAGCGAGAGAGTCAGTGTGTATGGACGAGAGACAGCGAGCGAAAGAGAGAGCGAATGAGAGAGAGAGAGAGAGAGAGAGAGAGAGGGGCAGCGGTAGTGTCAACTGACTGTGTACGCAAGCGGTTGTGTTGGGCGGAGATAGAGAGGGAGGCCAGCGCCTGTATGAGAAAGCCTGTATGCGCGGCGAGAGGGCTACTCGCTGTATATGTAAGCGCGTACGGGTGTGCGCAACTGTACTGTAATGCTATTGAAAAAATAAAAATTGTACATAATACATAATTTGTTATTTTTTTATTTATTATCCATCTCAACATATGAAGCTATCAATTTAAACGATTCGTCTATTAAAATATCTCTTTTACTTTGCTTTATACGGTCGAAAATAGTTTTCAAGTCCTCGTAGTGTAGATCGCACACCAATTTATAGGAAACCCACATCAGACAAAGGTCGAACAATTTACAGATATACCAACTCTATCCGTAGGTTTCCTTGCATTTTTTTTAAATATTCGACAATTTCGTGAAAAGCTTTATTCAGCCAGTCATTAGGATCGACACCAGGAGGGGTCGGGTTCAACTTAAAACAAATCACGCGCTCTAAAACCTTCATAACGTTGTTGTTGCGTTTAATAAATTCATCTGTAATTCTAGACGCATCCCTCTCGTTGACATCCGCATCGTCTGAAAAATAATGAAAGTAAAAAATCTTTTTTGAACAAAAAATTTATTTTATTTACAATACAAAATATATGTACAAAAATTACACTATACAATTGTTCGTTTTTACAATTATTTATTTTTATAGCCATACGGATAGGAATGCGTGGCAGACTTGAACCACCGTTTCCGTAAAACTATTGAACATTTTTTACGCTCTTCTGTTGATACAATTTCGTGAATAGCGGTGCGTCTCAATACATTATTTGTAACAGTCAAGTGGTTATTATCGAAATTTTTTAAATTATGGTTTTCAACCATCTTAACTATGCTATTAAAATTAATAATTTCGCTTGTGTTATGATTTTGTCTAAAACCCTTAACTTTACAAGTATCCGCGGTGGAGCCATCCGCTTTTCGTACGCGATATGCGTAAAATTTCGTAAAATCGGTGAGTTGACCGAGATACGGCCCTGTCGGTGGTTCATACGCATATGAACCATCCGTTTTAGTCTTATAAATACTAGAGTCTGTATCGTAATACAGCACACGCGTTCCTAACTTATATAAATATTCGTACAAAGTTAATCGGGCCTGAGCTGTTGTATACGCAGCAACGACGACATTTGTGCACGGAGATTTCGACTCCGCCTCGGCTATATATTTCCAATTTACGTACAAAACATCGTCGTTGGCCTGCTCTATCCCTTCGACAGAGATGTCGGGGTTTGTAAGCAGTTTCGAGAGTTCTTCGCGGCTCCGAACTACCTGCGTCTGTGAGAGATTGCCTCTTTGTCCAAATTTCCCCCATAGCGTATTTAAACATAGCTTGGCCACAGCGCGTAAGCCCGAATTTTTTCTATTTTATTTAAATCTAATTTGATGCCTTCTTCGGGCCCGTAATCGTCGACATATTTTTTTTTATCCGTATCGCTGACAATATTTGCGGGGAAACCAGAACTCTCTTGCTTGATTTTTAAAAAAGTATTTATGTAGCCGCTAAACAGTCTGTCTGTACCTGTATCGCGGTTATATTGCGTTACCGAATACTGCCAAATAACGCTAATGTTTTTTAACTTGTACCCGTGCTCGAGCGCTTTTTTTATTTCTATTGCGACCCAGGTACCTGTCAAAACTCTGTCTACTTCATTGTCGTGAGTGCAGACGCCTTGTCTTGACTCTACGCAGCAAGAGTGGCAGAGGGGGAAAAGCAACCGGCTGTGCATACGGTACGGTAGCACAGGGTGGTACAGATTCCGCGGCGGTAGGATCTCGCACTGTACCAGACCTTCGACGTTACTACTAAAGTCTTCAAAGTTGGCTCCGGTGAGCTCGCGACACATGCTGCCGATATATATTTTTGGGTGCCCGACAGGATATACACCTGTTTTACAAATATACGGGTACAAAGAACACAAGTCCAGATATTTTATTTGCTCACCGGGAGCTACTTTATACAGAGTTGCGACGTTGCCGGTCTGCCCGCCGTAAAAAGCTTCGCGCGGATTTAACGAAATATTTCTCTGCGCGAGTGGATGTTTTTTTATAAGGGTTTGAAAATCCGGATTAACTACGAGCATTTTCTGGAAATCACACTCCCACATCTCAATGAGAGTGTATCCGTTCAAATGTTGTATTGTCAACGAGAGATCGCGAACGCTCGTTTTTAAAACACTTTCGGCAGCCATGCCAGTAGCATCCGTGAAATTGATAGACAACACCCTTCTCGTTGTCTACAGATAAGAAGCCGTCCACGATCGGACCCTCGATTAAACGATATTCTCTGCTTCGCCCCGCGTGTACCATTTCACGACCGACCCGTTGCTCTTCCCATAAGAGCCACTCTGTACACTTTTGTGAGTGGTTACCTGTTCGTAAATACCCTAGCGCAGGTACAAGGCGTATTGTATCCCTCTCCAAGAAATTTTTCCTATACACTCGAGAGCACGCGCTTGTGAGTATCACACTTTCGGCAAACGGGTCGACATTTGCTACATCTAGGAAAATTTGACGAAAACGCATACAGCCTTGTCGCAAGATAACTACGTCTTGTTGGCAGTACTCTAATAAATCTTTTTTTAAATCAAATACAAAATCGTCGGCTATTGATGTATACCAGTCGTAAAAATGTTTCCGCTCTTGCGCTGACATAGCATCGGGGCAATACAATTCTGCAGGCGGATATGCACCTTTATAATTTTCATTTTCGGCTGTGTTAAAACGATGTGGAAAATAGCCTTTCTTAACACCCTCGGCGAGACTGAAAGTTTTTGGAAAAGACGCGAGTTTTGCCAATATGTAATTTAACGAATCAATAAAAATGGTTTTTCCAATCTGCATACGAATAATGTTTTGGCCATTTAAAATAACTTCGGGATTTTTTCCATTATATACTAAATGTTTTAAAATAAACTGGCCGTCAAATGCCTTGGCATTATGTGCTATACAAATAAACGCCTTGAAAGAAACTTTTTTCATACGAATCGCGAAATCAAGAAAGAGCGCGACGCAATTTACACCTTCATATACATGCTCACGCACCCCGCAAAATGTGCATAATGTCGACGACTCGTTCGAAAAACAAGCGTCGCAACATACTTGCGCGACACACAAGATAGGTTTTAAAATTTTTACTTCACTATCATTTTGTTTTTCTTCGAGAGTTTCGAAATCATAAAAAATAAAACAGTTTTCGGGATGCGATTTTTTATTTTTTTTTTATATTAACGGTTTGCATCATGCATAATTCATTTGCCGAGTGTACTCCGCGACACGTTTTACAAAAAAATTTACCACATTCATGTTTTTTTCTTGTAATTATTTACGAGCCGCTGGCACGTTTTACAAATCAAATAACTCGAACATAACGTTCTAGTTAATTTTCGCTTTGTCACGTTCTTTTTATTGCGAATGGATGCACCTACTTTACGATGATTCCCGAAACAGACATCGTTATAAAAGTTGCGACCGCAATCTTTACAATTAATGCTTTTTTCTCCATCACATCGCGGCGTAGTGAAACATGCGTCGTATATAACTTGACACGCATGTTGCGCTATTGTCTTGTATGAAAAATTACAAGACGCACAAAAAAATAGACCACTACACACAGCTAATAAATTTAATATTAGATCGAAATGTTGGCGTTCACGATATGCCATAATATTTATAACTTTGTCGTAAATAACATTTTGCGTGCCGTCGAAAAATAGCGGCGTTTTTGACCAAAAGTTTCGTAAATATAAACACGTATAGCAATTTTTTTAGTTTCAAAAAATTTTTGAAATTTTTCAATCTCGCGGAGCCCACACCCGCGGATCAGATGCAAGTTCAACTCCCGATTTTAACATTAAGCGCGTTGCGTGATATTTCTGAGTGCAAAGTTTTTCTTTTATTTCTGGCCATTCCCTAGCCCATTCAGGGCTCGCGTCTTTTCGGATAAATACCTCGCCGCAAGCCAACGCGCGCGGAAGACACAAGTTATCGTCGTTTTTATTGATAAAATTCTTTTCTTTTCTAAAATATTATCTATATTATTTTTACCCCCTTTCTCCTCATAATCGTCGAACCACTGAGTGTCGAAGTCATCGACCCAACCGCTACTATTTACAGCTTGTGCTTCGCACAGGTAGTCCGATAGGCTCGCACGCGTCGTATTGTTATGCGTTAGATTTAATGACCTACCATTACTGTTGTCGTCGTCCTTGTCATCTTGCGAGTGCTGTGGGGTCGTTGACCGGCTTCGGCCCGCTCCGCTTTGGACGAAAGGCCCCTCCTGCTGCGACGAGTTTCGGCTGTTGTAACTGCAGCCACTAGCGCGCAAGTAGTAGGGGCCTGTTCTACCCCGCCGCCTGTGACGTCACGCCAGACGCCAGCAGGCAAAGGGGCCCAGCAGGGGGGCCAGACAAAGGGGGCGTGGCCACTAGCCAGCAGCCACCCCCCACCCGCCACCCGCCACCCGCGGTCCCAAAGGGGCTTATCAGCGGTGATAAGCGCTGGTTCCGCGAACCTAAAGGGTTGATCAGCGGTGACTAGCGCTGACTCCGCGGACCCGCCGCCGCCGCCGCCCGGGTGGGAGGGGGTGAGCTAGTATACAGAGAGTATACAGAGAGTATGCAGATAGAGTATACGCGGTAGAGAGAGAGAGAGAGAGAGAGAGAGAGAGAGAGAGAGAGAGAGAGAGAGAGAGAGAGAGTATATGCAGAGAGTATACAGAGAGTATATGCAGAGAGTAGGCAGAGAGATCCAAAGGGTCCCGAGAGAGAGAGAGAGAGAGAGAGAGTGGGGGTGTCTGGAAGAGAAAATCGAGCCGGGGACTTGTTTCACCCGAGACACAGAGGCTATATCTATATATAGTGTCTGGAAGAGAAAATCGAGCCGGGGGTCTGTTTTACCCGAGTCACAGAGGCTATATCTATATATAGTGTCTGGAAGAGAAAATCCAGCCGGGGGTCTGTTTTACCCGAGACACAGAGACTATAGCTATATATAGTGTCTGGAAGAGAAAATCGAGCCGGGGGCCTGTTTTACCCGACGCATGCGCTCTGCAGCGGCACGTGCCAAGAGAGAGAGAGAGAGAGAGAGAGAGAGAGAGAGAGAGAGAGAGAGAGAGTAGGCACAGAGATCCAAAGGTCCCGAGAGAGAGAGAGTGGGGGGTGTCTGGAAGAGAAAATCGAGCCGGGGACTTGTTTTACCCGAGAGACAGAGACTATATCTATATATAGTGTCTGGAAGAGAAAATCAAGCCGGGGGTCTGTTTTACCCGAGACATAGAGACTATATCTATATATAGCTACCGTGGGAAACCTCCGAACTCTTCCAAGATCCCGAAAGCGAGAGAGTGGGGGTGTCTGGAAAAAGCAAGTCTGGACACGTTATACTAGAGAAACGGAGAGTATATCTATATAGGTTCGCCGCCCGTGGGAAACCTCCGAATTTTTCCAAGCCACGAATGCAAGTCTGTGCACGTTTAAACTGGAAAAAGCAAGTCTATACACGGCAAGCCGACCCCGAAAAGCAACTCTGAACACGTTTAAACTCGAAAAAGCGCGTCTGTACACGGCAACCCCACCCCGAAAAGCAAGTCTGTGCACGTTTAAACTGGAAAAAGCGCGTCTATACACGGCAACCCCACTCCGAAAGCAAGTCTGTACACGTTTAAACTCGAAAAGCGCGTCTGTACACGGCAAGCCCACCCCGAAAGCAAGTCTCGACACGTTATACCCGAGATCTCCGAAAAAAGATTATGAATTGAGGGTGTAGAAAAGTCACAGGCCAACTAATAGGTACAAAGGATAATGTGGATGCAGGTCTAAACAGGCTCAGTGAGGGGGAAAAAAGATAAAACATGAAAATTCCGTTAACCCTATTTTATTTTAAATGTACTTTCAAGATTACAGGAAAAATTTTACAATCTATACGCGCATATATACAACGTCGATTTTTTTGTGTTTTTATTCATACAATATTTTTACATTTTTTTGATTACATGTTTTTTATTCACATACAATTTTTACATTTTTTTTAATTTTTGATACGCCTAGAAGATTACATGAGATATAGGCACAAATATTTACAACGCCGATTTTACATTGACAATATTTACAACGTCGATTATACATCGACAATATTTTTACAATTTTTTATAACCCTTTTTTTCAGGTACAGAATTTGTATTCGTAGAATATTTTTGTGCATACTGCTTGCACTGCGAAGTTGATGACGATGACGACTCCTTCTTTTTCTCACGATCTTCCGGGAGTAGCTTCTCGTATTTGACCGTGCTCTGGTTAGGCCCCATCTCGATGATATGCCCTTCGCGAGCGCGTGCACAAGATATTTATACTACACAAATTGTCGTTCTTGCGCTTACACTTTTGCCCATTTGAACAATAAATTATTTTTTTGTCTTTACACCGATGACGGCGCGTTTTTATCATTGCTTCAAGACGCTCTGCTGTGTAATCATTTACCACTGTGTTATTTGAAAATAGTGTAAGAAAAGATAATAAAGAGCCGCCATCAGACATATGAAACAAAAAACTAAGGCAATAATGGCCGCAGACGTCAGAATCGAGGCTTTGAAGTTGCTGTACGTTCCAGTCGTAGATTCGGCAATTTCGTCTAAGTCGATCAATGTGATTCGGGTCTGTGGGGGGTAGTCCATAACTGTCAAAGTAAGTCCCTTCGCCAAGCCTGTTGATGTAGATTGCAACCCAATGTGAACCTGGCTTAGTGCTGTCATCTGTATTAACTACAAGGGCACACGGCCTCGGTAGTGTGAATGGAACGAGGTCTGCTGGGAAAACACCCACTGTCGGAACTGGAGCCTTCACGAGGACTCGAAGAATTTGTAGCGAGTTCATCGTCCACCTGGGCGTAATGTGGCTCCTCAGCGGTTTGGTATTCCCCACTATTTACGCTAACGCAAGCTGTAGAGGGGGTAGGCGGCGTCTTGGACTTGGATACGTTTAAATCCACCAGCTTTTCTCGAACCTCTTCTGCTTGCCTGTCTTTGCGTGGAGGTTTTGTGATGCCTGTGCTATCTCTCGAGCGTTTGTCACTATTTGAGCTTGTCAAGGGAGATGTATATAACGATTTTAGAATCCACAATCGCAGCTTGTATGTGTAGCCAAGAGAACACGTGAAATATTCCTTTTTCCTCCCGTGAAAGAAACAATAATGGTCGTTAACACGCGGTAGATTTTTAAAGGACGGACAACCGTAGTCTTCTAAATTAAGTACGTGCCGACCAAAAAGGTGCTCCAAAAATGCCTGTTTTTGTACACCACGCACATAGAGTCGTAACGCACTTCGAGCCACCTCGCGTAGCACTTTGTAAACGTCCTCCAAATTAGACTCGCCGTCGAACCACTCGATTCCGTGATGATAGCACGCGAGATACGTATTTGTAGCGAGTATGCCTTTAGTAAGAGTTTCGCAATTGTATGGAGGCTTCACTATCCAATGGCCGATAAAATTACAATGAACTCCCAAAACAGCAATCTCTTTGGGTAAAAAATCTCCGTTGCAGTCGTGGAAAGCTTGAATGTCAATGATATAATCGGTCTTCTCCATTATACAAAGAAGCTCCTCGGGGGTTCGAAAGCGACTGATCTCGCACAGCAGGGGCTGCAAAGCGGCCGACTAGCGCTTGGGCCTCCACGGTCCCCCACCCTCTCTGCTGGCCCTGTGTTGCCGCTATAGTCTATTACGACTTGGCGCGCTGCATCTATTTCCAAAACATGTCAACACTAATCTTTGAAATTAATTAAATCAGTATTGGTTCTAGACGGACGGCTTCTATAACTTGAGAATGAATCTTCAAAACCAGATTTTTGTGTTTTCGAATCTTTTTGAGTATTCGTCGTTGCCTTTTCTTGATACGAAACACTAGTTTTCTCATTCAATTTTTCCGACGCGACGAGAGATTGATATTCATCTCCTCCTTTCCATCCCGAAGAGAAGCTTTTTTTCCACTGATCCATTTTTATACATAGAATAGCACGCTTCAGCTATTAACAATCGACTGACAAGTTCATTCGAATCATTACATATTTATAGGCAAGTAATGAAACTTACGAGTTATAGTCTATTACCACTTGGCGTGCTGCATCTATTTCTAAAACGTTGTCAAACTCTGCGTAGAGGATACAATTTATAGTTTTAGACAATGGCTTATCGAAGCGGACTTCGACTCTAATGGATCCGTTTTTTACGAGATTCCAATGCCCAGCGTAATGAGCCGACAGATCGGGGGTGAGATCGAATGCGAAGAGACAGTAGCCGTCGGGATACTCGCTCCGCCCAATGTCATTGCCCTCGTTCATATAATGTATACCGGTGCCGGAGAATAAAGTGTGGTAGGCTTCGACAAACATGGGGTTTGTTTTATCGAATTTAGGCTGCATAGGTTTGCTTGGCACTTGCGTACCGTCGACATACAGCGATAGAAAATTAATTGAAAAATTTTGAAAGTTGAACGGATTTAACGTTCGATCTCCGTTGAATGCTTTATTGTCGACAAAGCCGAGAATGACTCTTTTCGGTAATTGGCCAAGAATAACATTTTCTAAAGAGTCCCCGATTATACCGCTATGCATAGTAAAAGTTTTAACTTCTACACGCGTAATGGGGTATTTTACTGTCGCCGATGACAAGGCCTTTGCGTGGGCTATTAAAACAGCTGGTGATACTTTAACTCGCCGTACGAGGAGGGTGGCTTCCGCAATGTGAACGGAATACTCCGTAGCTGACGCGTTCATAAGACAAAACGCGGGTTTCGAGCGAACAAGTCTCAATCGCACTTCGACACCGTTTATGAGAAAACGATCTTGATTCATAATATCGCAGTGAAGATGTCCTAGAAGATCGTATTGCTTTCCTCCCGACATGCATGCCTGTCTAGCCACGAGCCCTGCATTTTCTGCATCATCAACGCCGGGTTGCTCGTCCATAGCGCCGGCAGTATCAGACGCCCACATGGCTGTGGATAGATGAGAATGCTTCGCCGCGGGGCCGTAATTCAAAAGAGTTTCGAGATACGCACGGTACGGGTATGCATTATTGGGTGGTGAGATGAGTTTTTGATTCAAGTAAACGTCAACCTGGTTGAATATCGAGTGTAGAAAGTTGTTGACCGGGGCTACTTGTTTGTCGGTGGTTGCTGTTAGAGGGGTTATCTGGACATTCACTCTTATCACTGTATGCGCGAGATCTAAATAATCCTCGTTTTGAGAATTTACACAAAACTCGATTGGACTCTCGTCGCTCAACGATGACACGGGTTTGTAAGATACCCATCTGCTCGATTCTATTGCGGTCTGCGTTGGCGGGAGTGAAAATAAGTCGAGTTCGGTCTTGAGGCACGCCTCCGAATGGCTATGTAAAAACGACATTTTCACCGTTTTACTTGATTATCCAAAAATATCGAGCGATTTAGTTTTTCTTGCCTTCTTCCTCCTCTTTGTAGTCTTCCGTTTAGCCTTCTTACTCTTGCGTTTTCGGTTTAGTCGTTTCAACGGTTTTGTACGTCTCCTTGTTTTACGTTTCGTGATTTTTTTTCCGGCTGTAGTGCTGCGTTTCTTCCGACGCCGTGATACGATGCGAAGCGGACCGAGAGCGAATGGAGACTGAGCTAGTCTCTTTGCGTGTCGACGTTTATAGCCCGATCCGTCCATCATTTTTGACAATTTTTCGGTTGCTTTCCTCTTTAGGTTGTGGCCGGACTCGTTTAGACGATTTCGAAGCGAATCTTTGAACGACACGTTCTCGCCAATATCTTCGAGCACGTTAGCGCCCGCACGCAAAGCCTCCTTACCGACAGCTCGAGCTCCCTTGGCGAGGAATGGTAATGCACTTCGAAATATTCCAGAAAACCATGAGCCTAGCCCGTGGCCTCGCATGCGTGGGGAGCCGACGTATACATGATTGACGCCGCGGCCTCCGTAGCCCGACTGATCGTAAACTGTGTAAAAACTCATTTTTTAAATCACTCAGATCGTTGCTTTCTTAAAATGTAGCGTAACGGTCAACGTCCCAAACTCGAATGCTATCGGTTTACCGAGGTTATCCCTTATATCTATGTCGACCGTTTGAAATCTGTTTACGAGCACAGGGACGTAATGCACAGGATCGTAACTTTTTACCATAGTACCACCAAATTGAAATTTTTTTGCCTCCACGTTGACTATACGCAGAAGCGGCGCAAAAGTGTCGCCAACTATGCCTGGTTCGCATATATTGCTATACACAAACATTTGATCTGGAACTGTTCTTGCAAAACTCGCAGGTTGTGTACCTACATATCGTATTTGATAATTGTCAATTTGCTCGCGCAAATCGGTCGGTTCTATACCAAACTCGAATCCGAGTACACGTTGCACGGGGAGAGACAGTTCGGGTGTTTTACACATTTTTGCATGGCCATCTTTTGAGAGTAATCCAACAGACACATAACCACCTCTTTCGTTGTAGAATAATTTCATGCACAGTTTATCTTTACTCGTTAATACGAGAGCTTCGTTTATTGTATCGACAAGGCTTCGTATGTTGGGATAGGTGCCGTGCTGAAAGTATCGAGGCGCCTCGTTCTCGTGCGTCTTGAGAGTGCACTCTTCGTGCCGCAGATGCAGCGTTGTACATGGAACGTGTATTTCCGAAATACCTACGAGCCACCGCCCGTAGAGTTCGATCTCTTTGGGTAGACGGGTCGAGAAGCATGTAGTCGTATTATTTGGAAAATACTTTGCGCTGCTGTTGCTCGGGAGAACTATCGTGAAATTTGTCTGATACATTTTTAAATATTTTTCAAATCGGCAGCCGGCACCCACGAGTTGAATTTATCCGGATATCCAACCCAACTTACGAAATATTGTTTATTCTTGCCACGGCCTTTCGAGCGCAAAATTTTGTCAATTTTATATTCGCGCTCCTCGACGCGCGATTTATGTACAGCAGATAGTTCTTCAGGATAGAAAAAACCCTCTATATCCTCGCCTTGTAAATCAACGAGTTTGTAGATAAATAAACCTTGTCTCTTCAAAACTTTTGTAATTTTGAACACTTCTTCGCTCCAAGATTTTTCAGCACCTTTCTCGAAAATATTTTTTTCTCGACTTATACGCACGTGTGCACCTACTTTGTACTTTGATTTTTTTCGACGAGGTTGGTTACGCACCGCACGAGCAACTAAATTATCTCGGGCTTTGTGCGCGTTATATAAAGTCACACTTGCTGGCTCCATTTTAATCGTAGAATGCGGTGTGTTGTTGTAACCGTCAACCAGTAGTTGTAATACGTCAATGTATCGCTTTGTATTCTTATACGTAAAGTATCTGTACATGCGCTCCTTCAGAGTTCTGTTGAAACGCTCCACAACTGCGGCTTTTACATCGGGGTTGCTTACAGTTCGAAAATGTATGTCGTTGTCTTTGAGAAATTTTTGAAACGTTTTCCCGACAAATTCTTTACCGCGATCCGTTTGCAGTGTGTGGGGCGACCGATGCTGATCGTTTTTGAGAATTTTCTTGAAAGCATTTGTAACCGCGAGCGCAGTTTTGTCGCGAAGGGGCTGAGCCCACACAAATTTAGACAAAACATCGATTACAACCAATATGTATGCTACACCGTCGTTTTGGTCTTTGATAGAATTGAGCTGTATGAGATCTGCCTCCCAAACTTGGTCTATTCCTTCTACGTTGTAAAATAGTCGAGGAAATTTCCTACGTACAGTTTTGTGAAGTGTGTAAGCGTCGTGGCGCGTAAACCACTTTTTAATTTTTTCCGGAGAAATTTTATTTTTATTTTTACGAATCAAATTTCTTGCACCAGAAAATGCCAATGCTTTCTTCGGATCAAAATATTGTTTTTTCAAACGTTTGTTTACGGACTTTTTAACCATTTTTTACTAGGTGTAGAACTGAAAAGTGGTTTTTCGCCTCGTTTTCTTAAAGTAACCTTTGGATCCATAAGACGTTTAAAATCACTTTCGTTGAAACGTTTTTTCGGTGTCTTAAAATCGTTCCCCGCAGATGTCTCGTTGTCGTCGCCGTCGTCGTCGTCGTCGTCATTGCTTAATTTGCTCCAGTCTCTGCTCGACTCGGCACCGGCGATACTCCACAAATTGGGGTTCCCCACATATTCTTTAGGCACGTTGATATCGCGAAGTAGTTTCGCAAACTCTTTTCTACCGACAGATTTAATTTTTTTCCGCGAGCGCGCAGCCTCGTTCATCAAGTCGATAATGTTTGAATTTTTAATTGTCTCCCCGTCGATAGATACGACACCAGTGGCACTCCACGTTATGCGGTCGCGGCGTGCCTTCAAGTGGTTCAATAGCAGCTGCGTGATTCTCTTGTAAATCTTCGGAACACTTTGAATAATCAACTCGTCCGATAATGCCTCCGAGTCTGCAGCTTTCACATCTATCACGGGATTGCGTTTTTCTTCCACAAAAAATAAATACCGTCGTAAAACACTCAAATAATCTTTTAAACGTTCTTGCTCGTTTGGGTACGTTCTCGAATCGAGAATTTTTCTCATTTCATCGTCCAGGCGTGTGAGATTATCTCCTACAGTCTGCGTAGACCCTAGCGCCACAGGGGGGCTGGTCGCTTCGGGGCTACCTGTTGTCGAAGTTGCACTCCACTCTCGTTGTCGTATTCTGTCGAGCTGCTCCTTTGGTAATAACACCATTTTCTTTATACTCGACATTATAAATGATTTTAACGGAACATTGACAGTACACCCTCTAGTATCGGTGTCAATAAGAATGGAAGAAAACTGCCACCTTTTTGCACAATGACACGTTTTTTACTTTTCCAAGCGTTTTTATTTTTTGCTTTAGAGGCGAGTTTTCTTAAAATATTTTTGTGTTTTTTCAGTTTACTTTTTTGATGATTTTTCAATGTCACTGTACCGTGAAGAACGTTTAACGCGCACTCGCAAATATATTTTATTAACTTTTCGTCGGCGCCTTTCAAAATTGCTAAGCGTTGATTTTTATCCGAGTGTCTGAGAGCATCCAAGAGAGCGATATATTTTTTTTCAAACGGTGGTTTACTACTATTACCCGAGCCGCCTGCTGCAGACGACGATGCACGCTTCGGCATGGTTGGGCTACGACTGAAGAATAATATGTAGAGTTTTGTCTTTTTTACATTAAATAGTTTGTTCCAGAGAACTTGTCGTATACTTTGGCAAGTAAATGTATTGATACTCGTCGTCGGGAAAAATGGCCGTTCTGAATCGAAACTCGTCCGGTGTGCTCTGTTTACAGTCAATCATCAAATAACCAAAAGGTTTTGTAGTTGCATCTTGATACGCTTCTTTTAAAAATTTCGGATCTTCGGGGTAGACTTGTCGCGCGAGATGTTGTATCTGGGCGCGGTCTCGAGGATTTTTAAATAACACAATGTACGAGGCGTTGAGACTTATATCTCGAGCATACGTTCCTTTGTGAAATAAATTTTGCGTTATAAAAAATACAGAAATATTCTTATGATGAGAGCCTTTCGTAAAGAGATCGACGATAACATGATTAGAAGCCTCACGCATCAAATCGTCGATTATTAATAATTTTTTAAAATGTGGGTCGTTTGAATAATCTTCAGGATTGGGTAAGCCTTCACGAAACTCTATAGATTTGCCGTTATTCAAAAAATTTTCACTCTTGTAACCATCTTGCCACTCTGCGTAATAAAATATAATGCGGTCGAATTTCACATTGGACATGTCGTCGAGAGAATTTAAAAAACGTTTTATAAACCATGATTTTCCGCACGACGTAGGCCCGCATATTATACTTGTCCACGGATGCACCCATTTACTATCCATTATGACGATGATGTTTACACGACAGCGAAATTTAAACTAAATCAATTTTTTCGTATCAAGCATATTTAGGCTCCAAGCGGCGGGCGGCGGCGGCGCGGAGTCTACCTATTCGACGCTGAGTCTACCTGCTCGGTCCACGCAGCCCCCACATATTTCGAGAAATTTAAATGTCTACCCTCCCATACCGAGCTATGCGGTTGCTGGTGCTGCTGGTGCTGCTGGTGCTGCTGCTGCGGCTACTCACCTGTGGCACGTGGCTGACGCTTACCCCCACCACCACACCCCCCCGTAAAATTGTAGCCGCCGGAAAAGCGGTCCTCTCGGCCCCGTACGAAAACTGCAGGGGTGCCAGTGTTTATTCGGAGGTGTTTAGCTGCAGAGGCAATCTAAACTAAAAGCGTCACGATGGAGTCGCTCTCGCTACTCGATATCGGTTGGCGTAACATTGATGCTCTCTTGCATCAAGATAAAGAATTACGTATTTCGTGTTTCTATACACCATCGTCTTTTTACGTGCAACTGGTGGATGAAGATGCTGCATATATTCAATTAGAGCAGGAGATGCTCGATTACTACAGAATTGCCTCGCTGTATTTTTATTGTCCTGAAACGGGGCAGCTTCAACCGGAACAACAAGGAGAAACTCTTTTAAAAAAATTATCAACTTTCGAATTACAGGTAATTTTAAATTTCTTTAAATTTTTTATTAAATGTCTATGGCTTTGTAAAAATTAAAGGATTTTAAAATTACAGCCAAAGATGATGATATCTCTACCGATAGAGGGAAAGCGTATACGTTGCGTCGTAAAGGAGGATACTCGCTTATGTTTGGCTTTGGACACCGGCGACCACTACAATATTACAAAAATACACGTGCTACAGGGCATCTACGAGCTCGAAGCGGAATTTCTCTTACTTGCGCCACGGGCAATTTTGTGTGCATTGGACTGTGTATCGCCACACGTCGAATTCAATGGGCGATGGCATCAATCTGCATGTAAACTGTTTAACCGGGTCGTAGATGGTTATAAGCTTCGCGGTGTTTTTACTTTTAAAGGTTTCATGCCAAACTCTGCGTACATATTACTTGCCAGTGTCGGCAGAAATAATTCCATTGTACATGTGAATCTTCTCCTCGGTGCGCTTAATGTAGCGGTGCACGATATGCGAGGCCTGCGCACACCTATTTTCTCGAGAGACAAGGCCTGGAACGGCATCGAGTAGGAAGGCTAGAGAGTGAGAGCGAGAGAGTCAGTGTGTGTATGGACGAGAGACAGCGAGCGAAAGAGAGAGCGAATGAGAGAGAGAGAGAGAGGGGCAGCGGTAGTGTCGACTGACTGTGTACGCAAGCGGTTGTGTTGGGCGGAGATAGAGAGGGAGGCCAGCGCCTGTATGAGAAAGCCGCATGACTGTATGCGCGGCGAGAGGGCTACTCGCTGTATATGTAAGCGCGTACGGGTGTGCGCAACTATACTTTAATGCTATTGAAAAAATAAAAATTGTACATAATACATAATTTGTTATTTTTTTATTCATTATCCATCTCAACATATGAAGCTATCAATTTAAACGATTCGTCTATTAAAATATCTCTTTTACTTTGCTTTATACGGTCGAAAATAGTTTTCAAGTCCTCGTAGTGTAGATCACGCACCAATTTATAGGAAACCCACATCTTTCCATCGACAAAGGTAGAACAATTTACAGATATACCAACTCTATCCGTAGGTTTCCTTGCATTTTTTTTTAAATATTCGACAATTTCGTGAAAAGCTTTATTCAGCCAGTCGTTAGGATCGACACCAGGAGGGATCGGGTTCAACTTAAAACAAATCACGCGCTCTAAAACCTTCATAACGTCGTTGTTGCGTTTAATAAACTCATCTGTAATTTTAGACGCATTCCTCTCGTTAACATCCGCATCGTCTGAAACAATAATGAAAGTAAAAAATCTTTTTTGAACAAAAATTTATTTTATTTACAATACAAAATACATGTACAAAAATTACGCTATACAATTGTTCGTTTTTACAAGTATTTATTTTTATAGCCATACGGATATGAATGCGTGGCAGACTTGAACCACCGTTTCCGTAAAACTATTGAACATTTTTTACGCTCTTCTGTTGATACAATTTCGTGAATAGCGGTGCGTCTCAATACATTATTTGTAACAGTCAAGTGGTTATTATCAAAATTTTTTAAATTATGGTTTTCAACCATCTTAACTATGCTATTAAAATTAATAATTTCGCTTGTGTTATGATTTTGTCTAAAACCCTTAACTTTACAAGTATCGGCGGTGGAGCCATCCGCTTTTCGTACGCGATATGCGTAAAATTTCGGCCCTCCGGATACGAAACAGTCGATATACGCGCCTGGCCCGTACTCCTCCAATTCATCGGTGAGTTGACCGAGATATGGCCCTGTCGGTGGTTCATACGCATATGAACCATTCGTTTTAGTTTTATAAATAATAGAGTCTGTATCGTAATACAGCACACGCGTTCCTAATTTATATAAATACTCGTACAAAGTTAATCGAGCCTGAGCTGTTGTGTACGCAGCAACGACGACATTTGTGCACGGAGAATTCGACTCCGCCTCGGCTATATATTTCCAATTTACGTACAAAACATCGTCGTTGGCCTGCTCTATCCCTTCGACAGAGATGTCGGGGTTTGTAAGCAGTTTCGAGAGTTCTTCGCGGCTCCGAACTACCTGCGTCTGTGAGAGATTGCCTCTTTGTCCGAATTTCCCCCATAGTGTATTTAAACATAGCTTGGCCACAGCGCGTAAGCCCGAATTTTTTTCTATTTTATTTAAATCTAATTTGATACCTTCTTCGCGCTCGTAATCGTCGACATATTTTTTTTTATCCGCATCGCTGACAATATTTGCGGGGAAACCAGAACTCTCTTGCTTGATTTTTAAAAAAGTATTTATGTAGCCGCTAAACAGTCCGCCTGTACCTGTATCGCGGTTATATTGCGTTACCGAATACTGCCAAATAACGCTAATGTTTTTTAACTTGTACCCGTGCTCGAGCGCTTTTTTTATTTCTATTGCGACCCAGGTACCTGTCAAAACTCTGTCTACTTCATTGTCGTGAGTGCAGACGCCTTGTCTTGACTCTACACAGCAAGAGTGGCAGAGGGGGAAAAGCAACCGGCTGTGCATACGGTACGGTAGCACAGGGTGGTACAGATTCCGCGGCGGTAGGATCTCGCACTGTACCAGACCTTCGACGTTATTACTAAAGGCTTCAAAGTTGGCTCCGGTGAGCTCGCGACACATGCTGCCGATATATATTTTTGGGTGCCCGACAGGATATACACCTGTTTTACAAATATACGGGTACAAAGAACACACGTCCAGATATTTTATTTGCTCACCGGCGGCTACTTTATACAGAGTTGCAACGTTGCCGGTCCGCCCGCCGTAAAAAGCGTCGCGAGGATTTAACGAAATATTTCTCTGCGCGAGTGGATGTTTTTTTATAAGGGTTTGAAAATCCGGATTAACTACGAGCGTTTTCTGGAAATCACACTCCCACATCTCAATGAGAGTGTATCCGTACGATTTAATACGTCTCGACATTATGACCGTATTTTCGTAGCGCTGTTCAAATGTTGTATTGTCAACGAGAGATCGCGAACGCTCGTTTTTAAAACACTTTCGGCAGCCATGCCAGTAGCATCCGTGAAATTGATAGACAACACCCTTCTCGTTGTCTACAGATAAGAAACCGTCCACGAGCGGACCCTCGATTAAACGATATTCTCTGCTTCGCCCCGCGTGTACGATTTCACGACCGACCCGTTGCTCTTCCCACAAGAGCCACTCTATACACTTTTGTGAGTGGTTACCTGTTCGTAAATACCCTAGCGCAGGTACAAGGCCTATTGTATCCCTCTCCAAGAAATTTTTCCTATACACTCGAGAGCACGCGCTTGCGAGTGTCACACTTTCGGCAAACGGGTCGACATTTGCTACATCTAGAAAAATTTGACGAAAACGCATACAGCCTTGTCGCAAGATAACTACGTCTTGTTGGCAGTACTCTAATAAATCTTTTTTTAAATCGAATACAAAATCGTCGGCTATCGATGTATACCAGTCGTAAAAATGTTTCCGCTCTTGCGCTGACATAGCATCGGGGCAATAGAATTCTGCAGGCGGATATGCACCTTTATAATTTTCATTTTCGGCTGTGTTAAAACGATGTGGAAAATAACCTTTCTTAACACCCTCGGCGAGACTGAAAGTTTTTGGAAAAGACGCGAGTTTTGCCAATATGTAATTTAACGAATCAATAAAAATGGTTTTTCCAAGCTGCATACGAATAATGTTTCGGCCATTTAAAATAACGTCGGGGTTTTTTCCATTATCTACTAAATGTTTTAAAATAAACTGGCCGTCAAATGCCTTGGCATTATGTGCTATACAAATAAACGCCTTGAAAGAAACTTTTTTCATACGAATCGCGAAATCAAGAAAGAGTGCAACGCAATTTGCACCTTCATATACATGCTCACGCACCCCGCAAAATGTGCATAATGTCGACGACTCGTTCGAAAAACAAACGTCGCAACATACTTGCGCGACACACAAGATAGGTTTTAAAATTTTTACTTCGCTATCATTTTGTTTTTCTTCACGAGTTTCGAAGTCATAAAAAATAAAACAGTTTTCGGGATGCGATTTTTTATTTTTTTTTATACTAACGGTTTGCATCATGCATAATTCATTTGCCGAGTGTACTCCGCGACACGTTTTACAAAAAAATTTACCACATTCATGTTTTTTCTTGTAATTATTTACGAGCCGCTGGCACGTTTTACAAATAAAATAACTCGAACATAACGTTCTAGTTAATTTTCGCTTTGTCACGTTCTTTTTATTGCGAATGGAAGCACCTACTTTACGATGATTCCCGAAACAGACATCGTTATAAAAGTTGCGACCGCAATCTTTACAATTAATGCTTTTTTCTCCGTCACATCGCGGCGTAGTGAAACATGCGTCGCATATAACTTGACATGCATGTTGCGCTATTGTCTTGTATGAAAAATTACAAGACGCACAAAAAAATAGACCACTACGCACAGCTAATAAATTTAATATTAGATCGAAATGTTGGCGTTCACGATATGCCATAATATTTATAACTTTGTCGAAAATAACATTTTGCGTGCCGTCGAAAAATAGCGGCGTTTTTTGACCAAAAGTTTCGTAAATATAAACACGTATAGCAATTTTTTTAGTTTCAAAAAATTTTTGAAATTTTTCAATCTCGCGGAGCCCACACCCGCGATCCGATGCAAGTTCAACTCCCGATTTTAACATTAAGCGCGTTGCGTGATATTTCTGAGTGCAAAGTTTTTCTTTTATTTCTCGCCATTCCTTAGCCCATTCAGGGCTCGCGTCTTTTCGGATAAATACCTCGCCGCAAGCCAACGCGCGCGGAAGACACAAGTTATCGTCGTTTTTTATCGATAAAATACTTTTCTTTTCTAAAATATTATCTATATTATTTTTACCCCCTTTTCCCTCAAAATCGTCGAACCACTCGGTGTCGAAGTCATCGACCCAACCGCTACTATTTACACCTTTTGCTTCGCACAGGTAGTCCGACAAGCTCGCACGCGTCGTATTGTTATGCGTTAGATTTAATGACCTACCAGAACTGTTGTCGTCGTCCTCGTCATCTTGCGAGTGCTGCGGGGTTGTTGACCTGCTTCGGCCCGCTCCGCTTTGGACGAGAGGCCCCTCCTGCTGTGACGAGTTTCGGCTGTTGTAACTGCAGCCACTAGCGCAGATTTCCCGATGCACTTCTGCCTGCACAAACATAACACGAGCACCACCAACACTTTCTCGATCGGAGTCATCGCTGTTGTCGTTTAAACCCGTCTTCTTCTTTTTCCGCGGGTTATCGCCAATAGTTTGAATGGCCTCACTTTGCAATGTAGTAACTGAAATACATAAAAATAAAAATTAGAAAGATCAGTATTAAAAATTAAATATTTATTTAAAAAATATACGCACAAACTAGGGTTCCGCGGGGGCTCTAAGTGTTTCAAAAGCTCTATATATATCGTCACTAGAAAGCGGCGTTGATTCAGGATCGTCGATATATACATCGATAATCCAATTGAAAACAACTTTTGCTGTGTCTTCGGGAGTTGACAATAAAGGTGAAATAATAGCCTCACGAAAAGCTAAACGATAAAACACAGGGGGCGAATTTAAAACGTGTTCAAATGTAAAAAAGATATTTTCAGGCTTTTACCTGCGCTCGTAGCGAGAGCTACATCTCTATAGCGTTCAAGCCTCTGGTCGGGGTGTGGGGGCTGCTGCTGCTGCTGCTGCTGCTGCTGCCGTCGCATGCTCTCGGTAAGTCTGTCTCTTCGGATGGTCATCCTATCGTCCTCGGCCTCATTAAGCTCATCATCGACGGTTGTTAAGTTTTGAAGCAGTCTCATTGTATTTGTTAATTGTTCCTGACATTCTCTGTACATTTTGAACACGAACTTCCGTGTATCTGCTTCTACAGCCCCTAATGCTCCTCGCCCGTCTGTAAAAATATTTTAAGAGAATTAATATTAAGAATTACATATTAAAAACAATATGGTATTGCGTGTTAAAAAAATACTTACTTAATAGAAAAGAGTCTAGTACTATTGGTAGGTGTAACGAATCGATGTCCACTCGCTCATCCCACGATATACAGCGTCCGGCGAGATACGTTGCAAGTTTTGAATGTTTAATGCACGCATCATAAAGTGCGCAAATATCTTTCAAATCGAGGAAAGATAGTGTGAAAAAAAATTCGAATATAAGATCCGAATCAGAGAGCGTCGCCACTCTACTCCACCACGCAGCGTGAAACCGGCCACGCAGTCTTGGTTGTAGCAGACACGACATCGAAGCACACGCGAAAACCACGTCCCGGTACGAGGAAATCAAGTCTCGCAATTCTTGAGAGTAATTTTGGTTGGCCTCCATTTTACACAATCACTTTTTCACTTGGTTGTAGAGGAAAAAATTTTCTTTTCGAGCGAGACGTTGCACAGAAAGACGCTGAGAACTCTCTCCGCTGCGTTTTCGAAAAAGACTAAACATCCCGACGTGGTCGTTCGAAGCTTTTATTACGCGAGAACAGCGGCCTGATACAGATTCTACGTTAGGGGGCTCGACACTTACATGTGCATAGTTTGAGAAAACTTTTTTGCGGAGGAGGAGGAGGAGGGCAAGCTAGAAAAACGACGCTGCATAAATTAGCCGCCTCGTTTCTCTAGAAACTTTTAGAGAAAAGATTTTCATAGATACACGCCACAGGCGGTCATCTCGATCTTCACACGTGTATAAAAGAGGGCGTGCGCCATATGCTTTTTTAGAAAACCGATGCGCGCTATATGTATCTTATAAATGGGCCTGCAGCCCCCAGTGTTCAGATAGCTCTCCAAGGGACGACATCTAGTAATATATTGTGCTCGTGCAGCGTTTTTCCCGAAGTCATGGCTCAGGCAATGCTACTGAAAAGAAAGGACGGCGATTTTCCCAAAGACAACGAGAAAACAAAGCTGATCATGACGGAGGCGTCGAAAGAGCATAAGTCAGTGCCAATGTGTGTGCTGCGGACCGTGTATTCGTTAAACAGTTCGGCTACGAAAAAAATTTGTGTTGGATTACTCTACAACGAAGAGACGGATGTTTTTACGCCGACCATTCAACTTATCAACAATCAAAATTCATATGGCCAAACCTTAACCTCGTCGGCATGGACAGTGTTGATAAATAATCTAGAAATAATAACGCAGTATTTCGACTCAGATTCCACCGACTTCCCCGCAGATATTGCATTGGACGATGACACGTTACTACGCTTCACTACGTCATACGGCGTAAAGTCAATTTACTTTACAAAAAGCAACATCGATTTAGAGGATAAAAATAAGAAAAATTTTTCACCGGCTTTTGTACTACAAAAAATTACTTTCCAAGGCCTAAAGGGAGCTGTTGTGTGCGTGGACGAACGCTACCGCCGATTGGAACGCATCGTAGCATTGGCCAACAAGTGTAAAGAGTTTATTTCAAAGGAACTTTCATTTTTTGTAAAAAAAGCAGATGTATTTGCGAACAATAGTGATATTATTATTAGAACAATAATGAAAAAAAACTCACGAGATATTCACGAAACTGTTTTACACTATTTTGATGCGTCGAAAGATTCTCATTTTTTAAATTATTATTATGATGTTTTATATCTTGAATTAACTACCATGTATATAAAAATTGTACAAAATTGTCTTCTTAAATTCTGCGAAAAATAATAAGAATGTAAAATTTGTTTGAATAAAAACGAAATTTATCTCTCTCGAAAATGTATACCGTATTTTATTTCTGTAGTCTAGCATGTGTCCTTTGTCTTTAACCAAGGGGTCGTTTTTTACCGCTCGACAGGTACCTGCAAGTCCGTAGTTGCGAGGGTGTCGAAATTCGAGAATTAGAGAAACAAGGCCATAAACTGCTCATTTTCCGAAGCAGTGCACGAGCGGTGGCGGACTTGCCGACGCCCCGTCGAGCTCGAAAAATCAGACGCATTCAAGAAAATACTCATAGACATCTATCGTCCGCTTTGATACTCCTGCGCCTTTTTTCGATTTCGCGTGCTTTGTCTTTAACCAAGGGGCGTTTTTACTGCTCGACGTGTACCTACAACACCACAGTTGCGAGCGTGTCGAATCTCGAGAGGTATAATAAGTTATTCATTTTTCGAAACAGTGCACGAGCGGCGGCGGACTTGCCGACACCTCGTCGTCGTCGAATTCGAAAAGGCAGTTGTGTCCATTGTACCCCTCGAAAAAGCCGCGCTATTGTAGACAACCGAACCGTACAAGAAGGTTCTAATAAACATCTATTGTTCCCTTTGATCCTGCTGTGCCTTTTTTGCTTTCGCATGTCTCTCGGGTAAAACAGACCCCCGGCTTGATTTTCTCTTCCAGACACTATATATAGATATAGTCTCTGTCTCTCGGGTAAAACAAGTCCCCGGCTCGATTTTCTCTTCCAGACACCCCCACTCTCTCTCTCTCTCTTGGCACGTGCCGCTGCAGAGCGCATGCGTCGGGTAAAACAGGCCCCCGGCTCGATTTTCTCTTCCAGACACTATATATAGATATAGTCTCTGTGTCTCGGGTAAAACAGACCCCCGGCTCGATTTTCTCTTCCAGACACTATATATAGATATAGCCTCTGTGTCTCGGGTAAAACAGACCCCCGGCTCGATTTTCTCTTCCAGACACTATATATAGATATAGCCTCTGTGTCTCGGGTGAAACAAGTCCCCGGCTCGATTTTCTCTTCCAGACACCCCCACTCTCTCTCTCTCTCTCTCTCTCTCTCTCGGGACCCTTTGGATCTCTCTGCCTACTCTCTGCATATACTCTCTGCCTACTCTCTGCATATACTCTCTGTATACTCTCTGCATACTCTCTGTATACTCTCTGCATACTCTCTCTCTCTCTCTCTCTCTCTCTCTCTCTCTCTCTCTCTCTCTACCGCGTATACTCTATCTGCATACTCTCTGTATACTCTCTGTATACTAGCTCACCCCCTCCCACCCGGGCGGCGGCGGCGGCGGGTCCGCGGAGTCAGCGCTAGTCACCGCTGCTCAACCCTTTAGGTTCGCGGAACCAGCGCTTATCACCGCTGATAAGCCCCTTTGGGGCCGCGGGTGGCGGGTAGCGGGTGGCTAGTGGCTAGTGGCCACGCCCCCTTTGTCTGGCCCCCCTGCTGTTTGCCTACTGGCGTCTGGCGTCTGGCGCCTGGCGTGACGTCACAGGCGGCGGGGTAGAACAGGCCCCTACTACTTACACAGGTGTACAAGTAATATGGAAAGGATACGCATAGTGATATACATATTATATAGGAATCGAATTAAGGGAAGTAGGTACCCAAAATTAGGTAGAAATGTATTTATACATATTTGTACACATATATGTGTATGTATATATAATTGTAACATATACGTTTATTATATATATATGTATAATAGTAAAAATATATACTTATATTGTGAATTAGTAGATATTTTTTTACTAATATTGTTTCAAAACTTTAAACTTCGCATTGCGCAACAGATCTTATGGAAATGATCTGCAATTTTACATGTGGCTTCAGAACTATAATTCTAAAAAAGTAATAGAGCGATATTTAATGTCTGTATTAGTGTCATAGTTAAATAATAACAGTACTATTAAATTGCATTTCGATCGGTTACTGATTTATTTAACTATGATACTCATACAGAAATTCAATATCACTCTATTACTCTTTTAGAATTATAGTTCTGAGGACACATGTAAAATTTCAGATCGTTTCCATAAGATCTGTAGCGCAAAGCGAAGTTTAAAGTTTTGAAACAGTATTAGTAAAAAACGTGTGTGTGTGGGTGTGTGTGGGTGTGTGTGTGTGTGTGTATATATATATATATATATTATATACACACAATATAAGTATATATTTTTACTATATATATACATAGATATATGTGCACAAATATCTATAAATACATTTCTACCTAATTTGGGTACCTTCTTCCCTTAATTCGATTCCTATATAATATGTATATCACTATTCGTATCCTTTCCATATTACATGTACACATGTGTACGAGTAATATGAAAAAAATACGCTTGGTGATATACATATTATACAAGAATTGAATTAAATTTAGCCTAAACTGCCTTATATATATTGACATACACATGTGTATGAGTAATATGAAAAGGATACGAAAAGTATATACTTCGTAATATGCATATTTTTCATATTACTCGTACACATGTGTATATCAATATATCAGTCAATTTAGGCCAAATTTAATTCGATTCCTATATAATATGTATATCACTATGCGTACCCTATGCGTATCCTTTCGATATTTTCATATTACTCGTACACATGTGTATGTCAATATGTAAGCCAATATAGGCCAAATTTAATTCAATTAATGTATAATATATATATCACTAAGCATATCCTTTCCGTATTACTCGTACACATGTGTATATCAATATATCAGCCAATTTAGGCCAAATTTAATTCGATTCCTATATAATATGTATATCACTATGCGTATACTTTCCATATTACTTGTACATATGTGTACTAGTAATATGAAAAAGATACGCTTGGTGATATACATATTTAATTAAATTCCTATATAATTCTCTTTTTCACATTATCTTGTTTAATATTACTCGTACACATGTGTACATGTCATATGGAAAGGATACGCATAGTGATATACATATTATGTAGGAATCGAATTAAATTTGGCCTAAATTGGCTGATATATTGATATACACATGTGTACGAGTAATACGGAAAGGATATGCTTGGTGATATATATATATATATATATTATACAAGAATTGAATTAAATTGGGCCTAAGTTTGCTTATATATATTGACATACACATGTGTACGAGTAATATTTAAAAGGATACGAAAAGCATATACTTGCTAATATGCATATCATATAGGAATTTAATTAAATTTGACCTAAATTGGCTGATATATTAATTTGTCACAGAAAAATAAAGGCTTCTGACATTCTGGGACAAAAACAAAAAATTTGGTACTCAAACACACGCACACACGCATTCTCAAATACACACATGCATTCAAACACATATACGCACATACGCGTACGCATGCACGCACGTACGCACACGCATACGGCAGTCATCTTATCTCAGGCACTACATATATATAGATATACACAAGGTACGAGTATTCTCTCTCTCCATCGACAGTGTATGTAGATATATGCAGGCTACGAGTACAGCAGTTTTCGTTTACGTCTCCACTCTAGCGCTACATACATACACATATATATATATATATATATATATACACACACACAGGGTACGAGTATTCCCTCTTTCCACCAGCAGTGTGTATAGATATACGCAGGTTAGGAATTTTCCCCCTCTCCAGCGGCATCGTTCTAGCGATAGGACTTACTCCATGTCCATAGTGTATACGTATAGTGCAACTGCTCAGCTGTATATATATAATTATATATATATATATGTATATTCAGCTATGCTGCTGCGTGCGCTTAAAACTAATCTATTCATTTTACTACCGCTACACTTAGTGAAAGATATTTTTTAAAAAAATTGCTTCTTTCAATAACATTCCTTTTTTAACTGAAAGCAACGGGTGCACACGTATGCGCGTCGAGCGCACACTTATGGGCGACGAGAGCACACCTATGCGCGAAGAGCGCACACTTATCCGCAACGGGTTAGTATGAGACATCCATTTGATTAAACGTGGATAGAGAAAAAAATTTTAATTTGAAATGGATTACATCGTGGATATTCAAGGCTTTCAGAGCTTAGACAATGTTTTCATTTGTAAGGAACTTGCTTACTCAATCGTTGGAATCAATTTAGAACCAAATATACTTTCCTTTAAACCACCGTACCATTGGCTCAAATTATCTTTCATGTATCAAAATATAAACAGATGTATAGAAAATAATCATCATGGTAACTATTTTATATTCAATAATCATTAATAGTATTTTGAAATAAGTATCCACGTATTAACGAAATTTAATTCAGATATAGGTATACTATGTAGTTCTTGTAATACACCATACAAAAAATTGATATCTACTTTACAACAAAATTTTTATAACTGCAGAAATATCTATGTAAAAGGACTTGAAAATAAACAGTGGTTGAAAAAGATATTTTCTAACAATAAAATTATAGTACTCGAATCTGATATGAGATGTCCGCCGTTGATTGAGTTGGATTGTAATATCAAAACACAATGCACTTTACATAATCAAGAATATTTATAATCCAATCTGTGCGATGAAAAATGTTTGTAAATTGCATAAATGGTTATTTGAAAGACAAAAACAAGCCAGCCCTATTGGGATTGATACAGTCGATCGATGATTAATACAATTAAGATTAATTATACGAGTAACTATAATAATATTGATATTAATCTATAGGAAAGTCATCTTATTTCAGACGCTACTATATAGATTATATTATTTATTAAAAAAAAATTACAAAATTATTAAAAAATACAAAAAATTACAAAATTATAAAAAATACATTAAAATTACAAAATTATAAAAAATACATTAAAATTACAAAATTATAAAAAATACATTAAAATTACAAAATTATAAAAAAAATACATTAAAATTACAAAATTATAAAAAAATACATTAAAATTACAAAATTATAAAAAATATTAAAATTACAAAAATTATAAAAAATATTACATAGATTATAAAAAACTCATTAAAATACACAAAAAAATTATAACTATTTTTAAAAAAATCTTAAAATAACATCGAAAAAATTTTATTCTTTAAGTTTACTAAAAATTTTTGCCATTTTTAAAGGCATTGTCTTTTTTCTATGCAAAGGGTTGGTTAAAAGACTTTTTTTTTCTTGAGAGGCATTTTTTTTCATATTGTCTGCAACCCTTTTTTTAACAACATCTAATTTTTTTTGTAATAGATCATTTTCATTCTCTGGTGTCGTTGTCATAGATGTCGTAGTTGCGGCTTCTGCTGGTTCCTTTACCAAGGGATGCTGTGGCATCGATGGAGGAGGCTTACTGAAGTCCACTGCCGTGGTGGTGGGGATGGCGCTGCTGGACTGCGCTAACTTAGCGCGTTTAATCAGCTGTTGTTTAGCCTCTTCCTCGGCTTTCCTCTTACTCGCCTCTTGTTGCTTGCGCTGCTCCCTGAGAAGCGCTTGCCGTTGTCGAGCCACGTTAGCTCGTGCCACAGCCTCATGCTTTTTTATAGCTGCCTCCTGGGCAGCTATATCATTGTTTGCATTGTGGATTTGACTTTCCACATAATCGCGATTCATCTGAAAAAGAAAAATAATATAATATAAATAAAAATATAAAATAGATAAAATAAATAAGGACAAAAAAGTTATAAAAAATTTTACCATATATGTCAACAAGCTCAACAGCGGAAATCCTAATGATCTCGGAATCCGCTGATGAAAATTACTCCTTAAGGAGTATAACATAATTTGCAAGAGTTCGTGGAACATTGCAATGTTTTCAGTTGTCTGGTTCTGCGACTGTAACATAAATAAAAAATATTAATATTTATTCTACATCGTATTCACACGCACACACATACGCACACGCACGAACGCACGCACACACACACACACACACACACACACACACACAGATACACACACACACACACACACACACTTGCATACGCATACGCATACGCATACCCATACGCACGCACACGCACACACACATACACATACGCACGAACGCACGCACGCACACGCACACACGCACGCACACGCACACACACACACACACACACACACGCACTTGCATACGCATACGCATACGAATACGCATACGCATACGCACGCACACGCATACGCATACGCATACGCACGCACACGCATACGCATACGCATACGCACGCACACGCATACGCATACGCATACGCATACGCACGCACACGCATACGCATACGCATACGCATACGCACGCACACGCACACACATACACATACACACGAACGCACGCACGCACACGCACGCACGCACGCACGCACGCACGCACGCACGCACGTACGCACACACACACACACACACACACACACAAAAATCTATACACTAGTATATACAGAATAGATAGTAGTTTTACTCACCTCCATTATTCCAAAATGTGTTTAACACAAAAGAAAAAAAAACACAGAAAACACAGAACACGTATATGTATACGTATAGTGCACCTCACAAAAAATTCTTAAATAAAAAAAGAGTAATCGAATAGCAATTGAAAACCAAAAATTAATAGCAAATATAGTTATGTAAAAAAATATAAAATGAAAAACGTGGAAGTTTGAGAAAACTTGATTCTTCGACGAAATTCGTGCGAAAACTGACGAAACTAGTCTTTCGTAAAAACTCACGAAAGTATCTCTATACACCCCCCCCAATACCCTTCTCTAAAGGGATTTTCATTTTCGCAGTTTCCTCCAATTAGTTTTTCTCATTTTTAAAAGTACCGCCCTTTTATATGCGAGCGTACGTCCTTTTTTTGGCACCTTCGAGAAACCTTTTAGCATTATCAGCAAAAGAAGGAAAAACCTTTTAGATCTCCAAAAGAAAAAAGTGTACTGCTATCGACAACTGCAGTCGACGCATCTTCATAAAAGAATAGCAAACATATTAGTCAGACGAGCCTCTACAAGAAAGTACAGCAATATAGGCAGCTGATATACTGTCTGATAATATAGCTCGCAAAGAGAGAAATTTTACTACGTGCAGCGCTGTATCTAGTCCCATCTCTCTCGCTCTCTCCGTCACTACATACAGCGCTGCATCTAGTCCCATCTCTCTCGCTCTCTCCGCCGCCGCCGCCGCCGCCGCCGCACTATACCCCCTCCCCGTCAGCGGGGCCAGAACATACCTCCATGTATTTCAGATGGGCTGCCTCTTACAGCAGCGGGGCTAGCTCCCCCCTATCCATCTATCACGGCAGCGGAGCCAGGTCCCCCCAGCGGGGCCAGAACATACCTAGTACACCTACTGACCAAGAACATTTACAAGAACTAGACCCAGTGACGCAGTAGACTCAACTGCACAACCAAGACCTTCGACATCTTCAAGAAAACTTGAAACTCCAGCAGCAGAAGGCCTCTCCGGAGTCAAGAATAGAATTATTGACATCAATATTCTATTTCCTGAACTCCAAAATGTGTTGTGTTGCAAACAGTGTCATAGTGAAGTGCAATTTTCTGAATCAACAATGTTTGGATTAGGATTTAAAATTGAAGTGACATGTGTTCGATGCAGAGAAGTCTCCAGCATCAATTCTAGCCAAAAAGTGGGTGAAAGTAATCGTGCATGGGAAGTGAACCGAAGGGCTGTAGTTGCATTTCGTGCTCTTGGTGTTGGACATGCTGGACTTTCGACACTTTGTGGCATAATGGACTGCCCTAAGCCTATAGGTCAGTCTACTTATGATTTCATCAATCAGCAGTTCAGTGAAGTGTGTGAAAGTGTTTCTAAGGAGTCTATGCGAGCTGTAGTCCAAGAAGAAAGAGACGCTACTGAAGATGGTGCTCTTGGGCTAAACATTTCTGGTGATGGCTCGTGGAGGAAAAAAGGATTTTCATCGCTATAAGGATTTGCCATTAAGGAGTCAAAAGCAAAGGCTTGGCAAGGACTACGAAAAAAGATGAGTATTCTTGTCTATATTGTTTTAGCTGATTTTTATTGTTTTCGAAATATTAATTTATTTCATTTTTTTCAGTGGATATGACGCTAAGTTGGAATTCTATTTTTCTTCCATCAAATGAAGTTGGAGACTTCAACAAAATAATTAGGTAAGAATAAACATGCATTTTTTAGTATTAAATACAATAAATTAATCTAATGTTAAAATTCACAATTTATCATTTTTTGTTTACAGGTTCTCAGAGGCGTACTCAACACATTGGTATACATTCAGTATACCATATAAATCCTGAAAGTGATGGTCTACCACCAAGTATCCATGGAAAAATAGTTCCAAGAGATTTGGTAATCAATAAATTAACTTATATTACAATATGCATCAATGAACTTTAAAGTCAATTTCTCCAACTTTAGTTTTTCATGATTTCAGCTCACTGTCCGTAGGATTCCAGGCGACCATATGCTTCGATTGAGCTGAAATTTTTAGAGTATGCTCTATGTAAGTGTAGTTTTTGTATGAACAGAGAGATTTTGATTTGAAAGCTTCAAATTTGTTTAATAAATAAAAATGTGGCAAAAAAAATATTAAAAATAAAAAAATTAACTTTTTTTTTAATTAAAATTTTTCTAAGTATTCAAATCAAAATCCCTCTGTTCATACGAAAACTACACTTACATAGAACATACTCACAAAATTTGAGTTCAATCGAAGGATATGGTCACCTGGAATCTTACGGACAGTTAAAATCAGTCTGCGGAGTGCCACTCCGGATAGGTAGGTCCAAACTTGGATCTCAAGTGCTTAAATTGAAGGCAAGTGAACATACTATAAGTATGAAAAGTTTGTCTAACATATTATTTAATTTTATACTAATTTTTTATAATTTTATGTTTCAGATTTTGAACGTGTTGGGTCCCCTTAATTTCCGTGAAAGAGAGAGAGAGAGAGAGAGAGAGAGAGAGAGAGAGAGAGCGTCGAGCCCACCCCGCTTCCCCCTGCGCGTCAGTCGATGCTGAGCGCCTGGGTTGATTCTTCAATGTAATCGCTTTATAGGGATAAAAATAACAATTTATTCAAAAGCCTACACATCGAAGTCCTTACAACGTCTTGCTGCAAAATGCTATCGGTATAGTATATTAAATCATTTTTATTCTACATGTTATTTTTCATATTTATACGCTCATTTATTTAGTTATTTCATCACGATTGGTTATTTATAAAATAAACTTGCCAATTTATTTATTGATATCACAACTTTCTTTTCTGAAAATTAAAATTAGAATTTTCGTAAATTCAAAGTTAGTGAAGTGATACTAAAAGAATGGTTGTCTGTTCAACGGACCCTTAATACGAAGCGGTTTACGTACATACATATATTTTATTGATGAGAGATTTAAATTTTCCAAGTTGATGTGCATAAACATATAAAATCTTGTCAAGGGGTTAGAAGGGCTATGACGAGTTTGGAAACGTTGTAACGTGGAATTTAGCTCGCCCGCACAAGAATTCCCACTAGTGTACAAGTAATTTATTCTGCGCGGCTGACTCTTTTTCTCCGGCTTGTGGAATTCTGAAAACGATAGAAAGTGGGAAGGTGGTGTCAATTAGGTCGAACAGATATTGAACACAAATAATTAAAATAAGAAATCACACGTATATTATCAGATCCTCATTACACAGAATTATGGCAATACTAAATAAACTGTAAATAATTTCATGGGCCAGCGGCCATATAACTATATCCTGGATAGATGATGATTGCTAAGGGAAGAGCCGCGAAGTTTCCTCTACGAATGATGCTACTTTAAACAAACGATAAAAGGGAACACCGCTGAAAACTGTAATCCCGAAGCTGTCAATGCGAAGAAAACCGTACGACTAGTTTCCAGCAATGCCTATGAGACGTATATAGGGTCTGGCTAGCGCCAGACGGTGGCGAACGTACTAAAAAAACCTTATATTTGCCATCGTGGCTCTACCGCGCCCCTTAATATGCATTTAATAGATTATAACGAAACGGAATTGATTACCATGCCTAG
Source organism: Philotrypesis tridentata (assembly GCA_018906965.1). Taxonomy (NCBI): domain Eukaryota; kingdom Metazoa; phylum Arthropoda; class Insecta; order Hymenoptera; family Pteromalidae; genus Philotrypesis; species Philotrypesis tridentata. The sequence goes on from JACCIB010000259.1 coordinate 186,107, forward strand.
TTAGATACTTCTAGTGCATATATTGCTGTTCATAAATAAATATTACGTTAGCAGCTGAAACGCTTTAAATACATCCTACCTTAAAAGCTATAAATTTATAATATATTTAATAGTTGTTAACTATAACTTGTTTGTTAAATATATTGCATTCCTTTAAAAAGTAGCGAAATCACCCCTTCCCCCAAGAAACCTTTTCAAGGTAAAATGTTGGCAAGTATAAGATTGTTTCTTCATTTAAATTAAAGAATAATTTTCAAACGCTCTAGAACCCTTGTGTAGCCAAAAATCTAAGTGTTAATATTCTATCATCTAAATTAAAGATTTTCAAACTCTCCATAACTCGTATAACCCCTTGATAAGACTTTATGTTTATATCCATCACGATGGAAAATCTAAAACTCGCATCAATAAAATATGTATGTTGGTAAACAGCTTCGCAATAACGGTCCATTGAACTGACAACTTTTTTTTTGGTATCACGTCACTAACTTTAATTTTACCGAAATTCCAATTTTAATTTTCAGAAAAGAAACTCGCGATATCAATAAATAAATTGACAATTTTCTTTTATAAAAAACCAATCGTATTGAAATAAATAAATAAATGAGGGAGCTTTTAAATGAGGGAAAAAATATGTAAAATAAAAATTAATTATTATAATATACCTATAGATTTTTGCATGGCGAAGTTCTAAGATTAATATGTAGTCTTTCGAATAAATTTTTATTTTGATTCCTAGAGGGCGATTACATTGAAAAATCAACATACAATAATACTAATGTAGTTTATAACATTAAATGAAGTCACGATCAAATAGACCTTTCTGTTAGAATTGCCTTCTACTTCGTGGATAAGTGAATCATAAAACATTAAGCAACATGATGCAGTGAGACCGTGTCGAATTTTTTATGGAAAAATTTTCCGTCCCTTCATATTGTACACAACAATCGATATCATCTTCAAATGGCGCCTCTGTTTAACCAAAGTAAGTAACCAGTTTTTGAATTCAAATATAAAAAATTTCGTGACAACTTTAAGCTCAATTTTTAAGAAATTAACGATGTTGAAAAATATTCATAGTTCACAGGTTCAGTTTTCGTTCTGTACATAATTAAAAAATTTCTAATTATCATTTGAGGCCATTATTATTACATTTTAACATGCATTTGAAGTAGTGTCATTTATATAGTAGAATAGAATGGTAAGGTGACTTATAGTTTGATATTTTATAGAATTGTTTATTTCAATGACATTTACTGGTTCATCGATTATCTATGATAGGACAGCACTGCAGGTTTTTCTGCACTTCACTGCATCATGTTACTTAATGTTTTACTATTCTCTGATCCACAAAGTAGAAGGCAATCCTAACAGAAAGGTCTGTTTGATGGTGATTGCATTTAATAATATAAGCTGCATTAGTATTATTACATGTTGATTCTTCAATGCAATCGGCTTCTTGGAATGGACATAACAATTTATTCAGAAGACTATATATCGAAGTCCTTAGAACTTCTTCCTGCAAAAAGCTATAGCTACAGTATAATAATTAATTTTTATTCTACATATTTTTTCCCTCATTTAAATGCACATTTATTTAATTATTTTAATACGATTGGTGTTTTATAAAAGAAACTTGCCAATTAATTTTTTTATATCACAACTTTCTTTTCTGAAAATGATATTTGAAATTTTCGTAAAATCAAAGTTAGTGAAGTAAGACTAAGAAAATGGTTCGTTCAATGGACTCTGAATGCAAAGCTGTTTATGAACATATATATTTTATTGATGAGAGTTTTAGATTTTCTAAGATGTATATCTTAAGCATAAAGTCTTGACAAGGGGTTATCAGTTTTATGGAAAATTTAAAAATATTTAATTCAGATGATAGAATAAACTCTTAGACATTTGGCTACATAAGGGTTGTTGAGAGTTTGAAAATTAATCTTTAATTTAAATGAAGAAACGATTGTAAACTCAATAATTTTAAGCCCAGTCAATTTAACAATCAACAAGCAAAGAAATTATGTTATCCAAACGGAATCTGTCAGTCTTTGAAGAACATTAAACAATTGTTTCTTTTTCAAAAATTTCATGGAGTATCTGCATTTTGAATGCAGTAAAATACACTAAGATAGAATAAAATCGGTTTGAATAAACAATAATAAAGTAAATCAAAAAGCTTCAAAGTTCTGATAAATAGGGATTGATGATAATAATCTAACACATTTGAAGGTTATCAAATCTGTTTAAAACGCATTTTTTCCAAAAGAAAACTTTGGCAATTGTAAGTTTTGATCTTAGATAAGATTTTTAATAGTCTATTTATCAATCGAATACAATTTATTCACAAGGTTTTTATCTTATTTATAATCTTGATCTTAATATTTTGCATCTTCCTTATATAAAATTTTATCATTGGAAGATTGCGAAACCATGGAATAAATGGTCAGGCATAATTTAAGCTGTGTTTTATTGTTCACAAAAGTATAGTTAAGGGAATTCAATTGTCACTAATGACGGTATGATAAAGACGTTTTTAGATCCAAAAAATATAATGAATTAAGCAAATTCAAAAGATATTTACCTATCTCTCGCATTAAAATTTTTTTTATTTAAAAAAATATATATTCAAAAATTGTAATGAATTGCACAAATTCAAGAAATAGTTGCCTGTCTCTTGTATTTGCGTAATTCATTATATTTTTTTGACCTAAGCACTTTTCTATCGTATAGCCGTTAACAGGCTCTCGAATCTCCTTAACTATACTTTTTTCAATAATAAAATACAGCTTAAATTATGCTCGAGCATTTATTGCATGATTTCACAAGTTTCCAAATGTAAAATTTTATATTAGAAAAATGAAAAATATTAAGTTTAAGATTATAAATATGATAAAATATTTAGATTTACTTATCTATCAGTGAATAAATCATCTATCGGTGAATAATCATATCAATGAATACTGATCTATCAGTAAATAAATTATATTTTATTAATAAATAGACTATTAAAAAACTTATTGAAGATCAAAACTTATAATCGCCAAAGGTTTCTTTTGGAAAATGTGTGTTTTTATAGAATCCAAGCAATTTCATATGGAATGTTTCTATAAGCATTCGTTTCGGCAGTATTACCATTAAAATGAAAATTATATTATAAGAAAGCTTTACCCACAAAAGAAAGACGAAAAAATGTCAATCGCTATCTTGAAATATAAAACTACTCTATTGATTGTGATATTTGTCAAATATTTAGTCAAATAACAATTGTAAAATAATGAAATGAAATCAATGAATTTTTAAATTGAAACAAATTCTAGTATCGATTTTTATATTATAAGTAAATTTCTATACCTTAAAAACATAACCATGCGTACGGAGATTAATGTAATATTTATAACATTAAAATAAATAAATTATGAATATTCCTATTAAATAAAATCAAAACATAATATTAATGATAAAATAGATTTTTGTTCCACCTGTTAATCCCATTTAGAAAACTTGCTCTAAATTTTTAAAAATTGAAAACATGAAATATGTCAAAATCTTAAATTATTATAAAAAAATATAGAAAAATATTAATAAGTTACTGTTAACTGGCGTTATTAAAAATATCTTAAAAAATAAATAGAAAAAAATGAAATCGTAATTAAATGAAATGAAACGTAATAAACGTTTAATTTTAAAGTTATTCAAGCAGAGTTAGAAAACTCAAAGCCAATGAATAGTACTACAGTACGAAATGGACTACTGAATCAAGTAGCAGATAAGGAGAAAGGTTGAATCCATATATAGCCTTATCACTTTTACGATGATTGTTGGTATCTACAAACGATCAATATGCATACAGTTGTAAGTATAAATGAAACAACGATTGATATAACTCAAATGTAGAAAACATTTTCTCTATAAAGTCGTGTATCATATAAACCATCAAGCGTCTCGTATGCCGCGTACCATGTGTTGTATTCTATGACCTATTAGTTCAACTTAACATCTGGACATATTCTTCACGACATTCTTGTTTTTCGTTTCATACATACTTTATAACGACTGTGTGCCTTGTGTCTGTATGTGTGTACAAGTGGATGTGCGAATTTCGCTGACATGTATAGGGATATATGTATTTGTATGTATGTGTATGCGTGCGTGCACGCATGTGTAGTTTTCTTCTATCTTCAGAGATTTCGACCATTAATTTATTATTCTTAAAAGATTGTTCAAATAATTTTCTGGATAAAATAACCGATTTATCATTTAAATCAATATCATTTTATTCAATAAATTAACTATTGCTTAACTGTGCTACTAGCGAGCTGGTTAAACCTACGACTCCATGTGGTCTTACGCTTTTTAATAGCCTTGAAAAGAGAGGTATCTCAGTCTTCCAAAACAAAGGCAGTTAATTTATTAAATAAAGTGATATTGGCTTGAGAGATTAATCATTTATTTTATCTACATCCACACCTAACCAGGCACGGAAAAAAATTCCATTCCGTTATGATCTGTTCAATGTATATAGATAATATTCTCAACATTTATAACAATAACCCGCTAACACGGAACGGACAGGAATGGCGGAATCAGATATTTCGGGATAAGATAGGACCGAATGGAAAGATATGTACAATACTCTTTAATTTTAATTTACATTCTGCACTTCGATTCAGTCACTTAGTTCGTTTCTATCAGCTGCTTTTTACGAAATGTCTACTAAATTTGTTTAATGTTCTTAGAAGACCATCAAATTAAATCGTTCGGTCTTTTAATTATGCGGCAAATGTAATTGTATCAATTTTTTTGAATTATCATTGCATTTTGCCGTTTTGAGTTCTATCCGTTCATCAAAAATGCCAATTAAATTGAGTTTGATAAGTTTTTTTATGTTTATTTTATTATATTTTATTCCAAAAAAAATATGATACTTTGTGTAAGTTTTATATTAAGTGTTCAGATACGGTGAGCAGCTCGGATTTAGATTTTGGAGACGACTTTAGGATAATCCAGTTCCTATTTGGATTCACTGAAGTAACAAAACTATAATAATTATTATCTTATTAAGTATACATAAAGCTTAGATTAACAGTACACTACTATTGTACTTTTGTCTTTGTACATATTTTTCCACTCAGCTTTTGGTTTTGAAGTAACATAATTATAATAATTATTAACTTATTATAGATACGCAAAGATTGATTAAGCGTACACTATTATACTTTTATCTACGTAACCTGAAAGGTGTCATGGAGTCCTTGTGACTAATTTATACAACCAACTTCCAGAATATAGATTAGCGTGTCTTTTTTATCAACGAAAATATACCTTCTGCTATCTAAAAGGTAATAAGTACATATCAGTTGTCAATCCCATCAGTCAAAAGGATACCGAAAGAAATTTTGAATTGATACCATTGAAGAGTATTGAATATTCTAATTTTGAAACTTTTAATTTTTAATATTTCGAAACTAGTAAATTGTATCAACTTAAAATTTCTCATGGTATCCTTTTGACTAATGGGTTTGACAGCTCATGTGTTTTATATATCTTTTAGATAGCTGAAGATCCACTTTTTTTTAAAAAAAGGCACGCTCGTCCATATTCTGGAGCCTGATTGTACTTCGTACTCCCTGGATATAGAAAAGAACTAATTTTTCATTAAGTAAATTAGTCACAGAGGTTCCATAACAAGTTTCAGGTTTATCCGTTGGACCAGCTTTGAGTTTTTAAATTTTGAAAGCTTTAGTCTTTGATTATTGCAAAAATGGTAGCACGAATAAAACTTAAAGTTGTCGTAAAATTTTTGTGACTAATTTGCTTAATGAAAAATTAGTTTTTTTCAATTACCAGAGGGCACAAAGTACAAGCGGCTACCAGAATGTGGATGAGCGTCCTTTTTTTTATAGGTAAGTATACCTTTGGCTATCGGAAAGGTAAAAAGAACATATGAGTTATCAAGCTCATCAGTGAAAGGGATACCATGAGAAAATTTAAGTTCATACCATCGACTAGTTTTGAAATATTAACATTTACAAGTTTGAAAATTATAATATTCAAAACTGGTCAATGGTATCAACTTAAAATTTCTCATGCTATCCTTTTGACTGACAGGCTTGATAACTCATGTGTTCTTTTTACCTTTTAGATAGCAGAAGATACACTTCGCTTAAGAAAAATTAGGCTCGCTCATCCATATTCTGGAAGCTGTTTGTACCACGTACTCCCTGGATGTTGAAAAAAACTAATTTTTCATTAAGTAAATTAGTCAAAGAGATTCCACAACCAGTTTCAGGTTTATCCGTTGGACCAACTTAGAGTTTTTAAATTTTGAAAACTTGAATCTTTAATTATTGGAGAAATGGTCCAACGAATAAACCTTTTGAAATCGTGATCGAATTCCTGTGATTAAATCAATTAATCAGGTTACCTTACTAATTAAGTTCCAAACCTAGTGGCGTAGATAACATGAATACTTGCAATTGTAATTTTTTGTAATTGTTTTTGTGATTTAGTAGTTTTATTAGGACAGAAACACTTTTTAAACATAAAATTTCATTACAATAGATAAAAGTTGTTAAAGTTGAGATAGTTAGTGATCAATTATTAAATGGATACATTTATTATTCTTGTTCATGGTGTTTTTCCGGCATTTCGTACAAATAGTTTATTAATACGTTACCATAATGAATGCTACGATAGAAATACTTTTTAAACATAAAATTTGATTACACTGGATAAAAGTTGTTAAAGTTCATATATTTAGTGATCCATTATTAAATGGATACATTTATTATTCTTGTCAATGGAGTTTTTGGGGCATTTTTTATAAATAATTTATTAATCAAGGTCTATTCAAGTTTTTTTTTAATTACGTTTGATAATACGTTATAATTAATAATATGCAATACATTGTCCTTACGTAAATGATAAATATTAACAGTGAGGTCGTTAGAAAAATTTTTCAAAATTATTTTTTATTTTATTGTAAATATTTGCAATAAAATATGAACTCTCCAATAGGCCTTAAACCAGAACATTAATCAGTTTTTGCATAATTTCGCTATAAATTTTATGTTTAACGAAAAATAGAGCTTGATACATATACTTTGAATAAAAATTTGGGTTCAACTAATTGTTCAAATATCTATAACATACAAATCGATCGCGCAATTTTTCGGCTTTCTCAAAAAATACTTTTAAACCATTCTTTTTTTCTATTTGGTCATAAAGAAAACTTGAACAGGACTGACGGAAAAAATCTAAAAAAATCCTGCGTTTTGTATGTTTTTTATAAAAAGGGCATGAAAATTTTTTTTACGCAGAAAAAGAAAACAAGTTATAAGCTGCTTATTCAGAGTCTGGTTGAAGAAGCTGGTTATTCACAGTCCAGTTCAAGAAGCTGCTGATTCACAGTCCGGTTCAAGAAGCTGCTTGTTCAAAAGTGATTTATTTTTTCAAAATTCGTAGTGGTAGTTCTGCAAGAATTGAAAATCTGCTTTATGGCGAAAATAAGCAGTGAAAAAAATCGAGAAAAATTCGCAAAAATTGGGAAAAATTCTAAACAATCTAGTGTCGCGAAACAACTTATAAAAATTCGCAAAAATTCGCAAAAAATTCGAATAAACCAGGAGAAATTCGCAAAAAAATCTGGGAAACGCAAGAGAAATTCGTAAAAATCGGAAAAAATCCGGAGAAATCGGGATAATCGTGAGTTATTTGGGGGAGGGGCGGTTATTGAGAAATAATTGAAAAAAATTCATAAAATAATCAATATATTTATACACATAATATGGATGTGTGTATATTATAGACATGTTTATGTTTATACATGGTGACACTTTCAAAACCGGGGAGCGGCGTTTCGTATTGACAGAAGGGAGGTAAACGACCGGATCGGACGGCCCATTTGGGGTTGGTGAGGCAGGGGGTTACCAAAAGTAAAGGGAAGGGGGGCGAGGAATGACAAAATAACAAAAAGAATAATGAAATCATTGATGCAAATCGCAGAAAGCGATTCGTTTGCGACTACATTAATAAATATTCTAGATATAAATGTATAAGTTTTAAATAATAATATACTTAAAATAATATGCTAATATGATAATAAAATGATTGATTTCTATCTATAAAATAAAACTCATGAATATTTTCTAGTTTTCCAGAGCACTTCAACAACTGCCTAGTCGATAAAATCATGCACAGGACTAATTATAATTGCCACCGAAGAAGTTAGTTTAATCTTATTGTAAACTGTTTTGCATTAAAGTAAAAAAACTATATATAATGTTTAATATTAATCATAATTCACCTCTTGGTTGTCCATATTTTCCTCTCTATCTAGTATATATAATCGTCCTCGACATAGATTTTTAACGAAATAAGGATAGCAACATATTCACTGAATTACTAAGTAGAGTAGATTGTACATACGCTCGCTGCTTCCATAAATAAAAGAAAAAGTTTTCATGATGCGAAACAATCTTGTTAAATTGCATAATAATTTTAGACAAACATGATATATAACCACATATTATGGGCACATTTGTCATGTGATAATGGCATGTAAGAACATCATGCCATTCTATTACATGTACCGTAGGGTCAAATTGAAACTTTGAATAATAACATATTGTCCCTACGTTCTGCGCATGTTTGTGACCCATCACGCAATTTACCAGAAGAATGGTTGCCTAATCTCCCACGGTAAATACGAACGTTTCAGCAGTCGCAATTATTCAAAGTTTTAATTGTACCCGACTGTACCTTGTCACATACTGCAATTTGGACAAGTGTTTATATAAATACATATGTTTATAATCCTTCTCCTTTTAAACGCTTATGTATTTATTTCAAATCGATTGCTTTTTATAAAAGAACTTGCCAATTTATTTATTGATATCATAACATTCTTTTTGGTAAAATTAAAATTGAAATTTATGTAAAATCGAAGGTATAGGAGAAGTAACACTAAGGAAATGGTAGTCTGACCAACAGACCCTTAACGTGAAGATGTTTACGCGTTAATATTTTCATAGATAGATAGATTTGAATTTTCACCATATAAGGGTTCGAAATTGAGAGTTCGAAAATTATCTTTGATTAAAACAATGAAATAACCGTATAGATAGAGTAAACTCTTAGAAGTTTTGTGACATTAAGGTAATCAAAAGTTATAAAATTAATCTTTAATTCTTACATAGGGAGAAACGACCTTATACTTGCCAGCCTTTTACCTTTAAAAGGTTTATTTGGGCGGGGGGGGGGAGGGGGGATGCGGGAAGATTTCACTACTTTTAAATGATATGTAATCAAGGGGCGCGGTAGCGCCTCGATGGCAAGTATAAGGTACGTTCAGTTCGTAGGCCACCATCGGGCGCTATAGCCAGACCCTATATACTTCTCATAGGCCCTGTTGGAGATGTGACATTCCGTTTTCTACGCATTAAGAGCTTTGTTTCTCACTTATGAGCACTCAAATGAAAGCTTGGGATAAAACTAACAAAATCACATCAGGGTCATATATTGTGAAGTGGCTTCTATCAAAAGATATTGAGAAAAGTTCGGGATCATGAATTCTTCTCAGCGAAAATTCTTCTTCCGGAGAAAATCTTCTCCGCGGAAGTACGTCATTGTTCGTGTGACGTTAGCACTACGTATACTATCGCATGTATACAGTTCATCATGTGCAAAAGAGCAGACGATGGTGTGTTTACGTTTTTTGATTTTTCAATACAATAACACAAATGCAGTGTTAAAGACTAATAACTTGTAACGTGGAATTTGCCTCGCCCGCTCGAGGATTCCAGTTAGTGTACAAAAATAATTTATTTAACGGCTGCTTCTTACTCTCGGAGTCCAGAGTCCTGAAAAAACGGAAAACGGGTACACGCAGGGAAATTTTGGTAGCAATAAGGCTGATGAGATAAATAATAAAACAAAGAAAATTAGAATTAACACATAAACTCAAATATATTATAAATCCCCTGTTACACATTCATGAAGGCAAACATATCAGTTATGATTTTAAGTAAAACATGGGCCAGCGGCCGAATAACTAAATCCACGGTAACTGGTTCTGGAGTTGCTAGAAAAAGGAAAGGGCCGCGAAATTCCTCTACGGTGACTCTATAATTACGGTTCAACAAAAAGGACGACGGCCAATTTCCAACTGAAAACCCGAAATTATCTATCGAATCTGTGAAAGAGGAAAATTGCCACTACCTAATATTTCTCAACTACAAACCACCAGAAGAAAATACGTATAAATATTTATATTAATATTTTACCACCATTTTCACCAATAAAAGAACAAAAACCCAAATAATGCCACCAAGCCTCCAACAAAATCCAGATTGTAACTCCACGGATCCGGGAATTAAAGATCCTCCAATATAGTAAGATGGCGTCGAGAAATTCGCACGAGGTTCTGATTAAGCACCGAATAGAGAAGAAAGACTAATTAGCCAGGAATCCAGGAACAGAGTCAGAGTGCGGACTGCCACCCAAGGCGTCCGCCGACAGAGTGTCCCGGTCGACGCTTTGCTCGAAGAAGGATGCCGCGTTTTTCCCACCCGGCCTCCTTCTTCACGGAAGCGTCGATCTGGCAACCGAATTTTCCAATTGGTCCTAAAAACCTCCAAAATCCGCAATTGGCCTATTTAAACACTACCACCAATCCATTATCTATCTATGAATTTCCCCAGCGCCCTCTTTTTCTATCTCTAATTTTCCCATTGGCCGATTAATCAATCATCGGCCTCTATAGCATATATCGATATGCAAATTACGCGCCCCCTTTATTGATCTTTATCAATCAATCCATGAGAATAGCCGTGAGGTAGCTCCCTCTACGGATAACTAGCCAGGCGCGCAACATTTGAAAAAACCACAATCATCCTCAAATAAACCATAGGCTACATATATCGAGTCCTCGAAGATTCCTAGCCCATATATTCCTCTATACACCTCTATGACGTCCGCAAGTCAACATCAAGTCAACTCTGAGCGCTCCAAACGCCGTCAACTTCGCGCCACTATATTCATCTCTCTCTCTCTCTCAAGTTCGCACTCACTCGATTCCCACTCTCGCCAAATGTCTCTCTCCCGCGCGCGCCGACTCTCTCTCCCTCTCTCTCGCTCACGCTCACTCCTCTGCACATCGCCGCATGCATGTAACCGCGTGCGCGCGGCCGCCGGCTCGCTTCCTGCCATGCCCCCTCCCGAGCGCCGACGCGCTGCGCAGGTGTGACTCGAGAGCTCACATCCTGCGCTCCGCACGCGGTCGGTCAGAGGCAACTCCTGCGAGCGCCACCGAGCGCTGGCTCCGCTCCAGGAGCTGTCAATTCGCCTAGAGTGAGTCAGCTGGCTGCGTTAAATAATCACGACGCAGCAATATTTATTGCTGCGTCGCAAACTATTGTACAATAAACTACCAAAGTGATTTTATTTTCAAAATAATATGCAATTTATATAAAGCTCTGTTTGGTAAAATATTTGAAAACTGTCAGATATAATTAAGTAAAATGTTTCACAAACATGACTAACAGCCTAGAATTAGATAAGTATTTAGTTTTACTTTATTTATAAATATACAATACATGAATGTTACATGTACTGATTCTTTGTTAAAATATACCCTTTTATTTTACAGATTTTTTTTACTATCAGATTATATAAAGAAATAACTTTTTTGTGATGTGACAAGCTAGTGAAGTATTAAGAATTCATCTTTCAAGAAAGTTTCTACGTTGTTCAAGTGGATTTGTAACTTTATATATCATCACCTAGGAAGTAGACTCTCAGGCTGTATATCGAAAGGGATCCTTATGAATATCTAGTGAAAGTGTTTTATTTTCTTGGTTCAAGAATCGAAGAAAGTTTCTACATAGAGAATATTCAGTTTATATAAGGAAAAAATTTTCTTGTGTTGTGGCAAGCTAGTAAAGTGTCAAGCATATTCATCATTCATGCAAGAAAGTTTCTACGTTGTTGAAATCGATATGAATAATTAATAACTTTTTCTATCGTCTCCTGGGTAGTAGACTCTCAGGCTGTATGTCGAAAGGGATCCTTATGAATAGCTAGTGATAGTGTTTTATATTCTTGGCTCAAGAATCGAAGAAAGTTTCTTCACAATATTCAGTTTATATAAGGAAAACATTTTCTTGTGTTGTGACAAGCTAGCGAACTGTTAAGAATATTGGAGGTTATACGTCATACATCATTGGTGAATATTGTATTTTGTATATATACTAGACAATAGCTGGAATATCTATTAAGTTTAGACCAGCAAAAAGAAGGTTCCTGTGACGAAGTGAAATTAGTGAAGTGGAAAAATAAATCGAATCAAGAATTTTTTAAAATTCTTTAAAATTTAAAGAAATGCCCGAAAAACTCAATTGACAAGAATAATAAATGTATTTATTTAATAATGAATCACTAATCATATGAACTTCAACAAATTTTATCCAGTGTAATCAAATTTCATGATTAAAAGTGTTTCTGACGTAACATTTATTATGGTTACGTATTCATAAATTATTTATAAGACTCAATTGACAAGAATATTAGTGAAGTGGAAAAATATTTTGAATCCAGAACTATTTATAAGAAATGCCGGAAGAACTCAATTGAGAAGAATAGTACATGTATCCATTTAATAATGGATCTCTAAAAATATGAACTTTAACAACTTTTATCCAGTGTAATCAAATTTCATGATTAAAAAGTGTTTCTGACGTAACATTCATTATGGTTACGTATTCATAAATTATTTATAAGACATGCTGGACGAACTCAATTGACAAGAATAATCAACATTATACTTACGAAATGAAATTAGTGAAGTGAAAAAAAATTTTGAATCTAGAATTATTTACAAGAAATGCCGGAAGAGCTCAACTGAGAAGAACAATAAATGTATCCATTTAATAATGGATCACTAAACATATGAAATTTAACAACTTTAATCCATTCCAATCAAATTTCATGATTAAAAGGGGTTTCTGACGTAACAATTATTGTGGTTACGTAGTCATAAATTATTTACAAGAAATGCCGGAAGAACTCAATTGATAAGAATAATAAACATTATACTTACGGAATGAAATTAGTAAAGTGGAAAAATATTTTGAATCAAGAATTATTTATAAGAAATGTCGGAAGTATTTAATTGGAAAGAATAATAAATATATCCATTTAATAATGGATCACTAAAAATATGAACTTCAAAAACTTTTATCCAGTGTAATCAAATTTCATGATTCAAAAGCGTTTCTGACCTAACATTTATTATGGTTACGTATTCATAAATTATTTATAAGACATGCTGGACGAACTCAATTGACAAGAGTAATCAACATTATACTTACGAAATGAAATTAGTGAAGTGAAAAAAAATTTTTAATCAAGAATTCTTTATAAGAAATGCAGGAAGAACTCAATTGACAAGAATAATAATTGTATCAATTTAATAATGGATCACTAAATATATGAACTTTAACAACTTTTATCCAGTGTAACCAAATTTTATGTTTAAAAAGTATTTCTGTCGTAACATTTATTATGGTGCGACGTAGCAATAATTATTGCTGCGTCGTGAACATTATTACACGGCCAGCTGATTCACTCTCGGCGAGGTGACAGCTCCTGTAGCGGAGCCAGCGCTCGGTGGCGCTCGCAGGAGTTGCCTCTGACCGGCCGCGTGCGGAGCGCAGGATGTGAGCTCCCGAGACGCACCTGCGCGGCGCACCGGCGCTCTGGAGGGGGCACCGCAGGAAGTTACTCAGCAGCGCACGCGCGGTCACATGCACGAGGCTGCGTGTGTGTGCATGAGAGCAAGAGAGAGAGAATGATGCGCGCGAGCTGTAGCGAGAGCGGGAGAGAGTGGGAGATAGAATTTGTGGCGCGCGTGATAGCGGCGTGAGAGAGAGAGAAGGAGAGAGCATGTGGCGCGGGCGATGATAGAGGGGAGAGAGCGAGCGCTCTCGATTATCGACCGTGATCGTGTGAGAGTGAGAGGGCGCCTGCTATCGGGCGATAGATTTGTGGCGGACGATGCGTTATAGACGCGGAGTACTGTACAGGGGAACTGTATAGTACGACATGGCGATAGAGGTTTTCTTTTCAGCATAGAGGAATATGGCGGAGATTCATTGGAATATTTCAGTTGGTATTTTAGGGTCAGTATGCAGTGACGCATAAGGATGGATCCATGGAATTTGAATCTCGCGCGTCTAGTTTTCGTTATCTATAGGGGGAGCCACCGGATGGGGATCAATATTGATTGATTGATTTTTATCAGTAAAGGGGGCGCGAATTACGGAATCAGTTAAGGATATAGAGGGCGATAATTGTTTTCTTTGGCAATGAATTAATTAGGATTTGGAAAAGAGGGCGCTGGAGGAAACTCACCGATACAGGAATAGATCGGTGGTAATTCGGGAAAACCAATAGGGGATTTTTCTAGGAAAGAGGACCAATGATGTAATTTTGGAGGCCGGGCTTGCGTTTCCGTGAAGAAGGAGATCGGGTGGGAAAACGCGGCATCCTTCCTCGATCGGAGCGTCGGCCTCGGCCATTCCGTTCCTGGAGCCTCGATAGCACAGTTCGATTTGCAGTAATTGCCGTTTTCCCGGTGGACATTCTGTGGAGTAGTTTTGGAAGGAGTTCGAGCTGCAGAGCCGACGGAAAGTTTCTATTGGAGTTTTGGCGGAATATTATAGAGGATTTTTGGTGAGAATTCAGAGTACTTAATATACGGGATAAATATAGAGGAAAAGGCGGAGTTGTTGAGGAATAGTGCGCGGCCGATAGAGGAGACATTTCGCGCGTTTTCAGCGGATGGCGGTCCTCCCTTTGTTCACTTAGAAGCAAATGTAGAGGAAACTTCGCGGCCCTTTTATTATCCAGCACGGAGAAGCAATCTTGGACTTAGTAATTTGGCTGCGTGCCCATGAGTGTATTTCGAGTTTAACTTTGTTTGCCAAATGAACTAAGTGTATTAACAAAATAGAATATAACCGTATTTTATTAGCTAATTTCTTTGTGTTCAACAATTTTAACCCGATTGCCACCACATTCCCGCTTTCTACCATTGCAGGTTTCCACGAGGCTGGGAGAAGAAGTCAGCTGCGCGAATAATAAATTATTTTTGTACACAACTGGAATTCCCGTGCGGGCGGGAAAAGTCCACGTTACAATGGTTACCTATTATAAAATTACAAAACTGTTAAGATTAGGTGCTTAAAATAATCAAATATTAAAGCTTTCACAATTTAAAAGGTGAAAGTTAGTGCAACCAAATCACAATAAAAACTTACGCTTGCTCTATTCTAATTAATGGTTTAAACTTAATAGATTTGTCAGCTATTTCCTAGTTTATTAATGAATAGAATCAGTGAGGCCGATAGAATAGTTCAATATTCACACACAGAAACCTTTTTATTTTTCCATGTATTACTTAATTTTTCAATTTTCATTCCAAGCGTATAACCTCCCATGAGACATAATAACTTATGAAAATCTGAAAAAATAAAAGATAAAATTTAAACAAAGAATAAGTTTATAAAATCTATATATATGTATGATATATTTAAATGTAATATAAAACCATATACTTATCTGATTGTGTTCTCGTAATTCATAAGATTGTAAAGGCAAAAGTATTAATTATAATTCTTTTGTTGTTCTTATCGATCTCACCGAGACAATGGTTTAGAAAGGGTTTAAAAAAAATTAATACTCCTTTCTTTTAAGAAACGTCGTTTCGGAAATCATTGTCGCCCTCATCAGGAAACTGTCAAAAAATTTTTTATTACAATAAACATGCAGACTTTAAAATGAACAGAGTATTACATAGAAAAGGCGATACTTTTGAAACTTACATATTGGAGCACATTTGATTTGTGTACATTTCGATAATCCTTTCCCCCGGCTAGTTAACAGCGGGGGAAGAGAGAGACCGAGTGACACAGCTATTATTTATACCGCTTTGTCAGCTACTGTCTCGGAAGTGTGGAAGTAGCCGGCAATCGTTGCTTATATAGTGCGAAAAGTCTTTCGCGCGGTTTGTTTACATATGACGTCACGCATCACCTCATCTTTTCGATGTATACAGATTTGATTTTAAATCTTAAGCTGGTATATTAAATGTGTGTACACGTTATTGAGTTTCTGGGTATCCTCTTTCTTATTGATACCATTATCTTGCAAATGTATATGCATCATTTCCAAGATCAATCTTTTATTTAAATTGTTTTCTTTGTCTTTTATTCTAAATCCTTCAAAATTAAAATTATGATTGTACTTTTTACTATGCTAGGAAATGACACTATCCTTAGATTTTCTATGTTCTTCAATACGTGTACACACATTTCTTTTTGTTTGGCCCACATATGTAGCCGTGCAATCGTTACATCCAAGTTTATAAACAACATTTTTCTCTAGATGTTTCTCTTTTTTATCCTTTCCTTTCACAATAACATTGCACATATTACTGTGTATTTTTGGAATAGTCATAATGTTGTTTTTCTTAAATGAATGTCACACCCGCTCATAGAAACCATCGATGTACGGTATGCTAATGTGATTGTTATATGTATTGTTTTTCGCACATTGCTCTGGTTTTTTAGTCATTCTGATTGCAGATAATCGTTTTTTGACGTATTTTTCAACGAAAACAGAGGGGTAATCATTATCGAATAATAGACATTTTACAATATCAATGTTTTTCTGATGAAAACATTTATCCGATAACTTCACCGCCCTATCAACTAGATTATACACCATGGCAATTTTTTGACTTATCGGGTGTTAACGAATGTTGACACAAGGTGTTATCGCGAATTAAAGTGCAAAAATCTGCGAGAGAAAGTTGCTTTCGTGTACCAATCAGTTTTTATTTTATGTGCTTCATTAATCAATAATACGTCCAAAAAACTTATGGATTCGTTCACTTCCATTTCATGTGTAAATTGGAGTCTGCTATTATACGAATTAAATATTTTTAACATTTCATCTACTTTTCCTTTCGGAATACAAGTAATGATATCATCGACGTAATAGAAATAGAACACAGGTTGATAAGTTAATTTTGAAATGCACTCCGTTTCGAGATCATCGATAACAATGTCAGCGAATAATCCCGAAATCGGGGGGCCCATAGGTGTACCAAAAAATTGTTTATAAAATTTACTATTGAATTTGAAGTATGTATTATCCATAAGTAGACTACAAGCATCTAAAATCTCGTCAAGTGGAATTTCAAACTTTCTCACTATTTGTATGTATCTTTATTCAATACTCTGCATGACTAGTGTTTTATCAATATTTGTATATAACGATTTTACGTCTATGCTGACAATACAGTGGTCATTCGGAATGTTTAGATTTTTAATTTTTTCTATAAAATCATAACTATTTTTTATGTATGACCAAGGTTTTTTAATACTATTTTGTAAGGTTTTAAATAAATATTTTGATAAAAAATATGTAGGTGAGCTTATTATTGAAATAATAGGTCTTAGAAGATGGTCTTTCTTGTGAATTTTTGGTAAAGCGTACGCTTTGGGTAGACATGTATCAGTTTGTGTGAAAAACTGTTTTTATATTTTTTACCAATAAAACCATTTTCATTCCACATAGTTGTTAGCTTCTTTACATTCAATTGCAATTTTGATAATGGATTTTTCTTAATTATACTGTATGTGTTAGTTTTTTGACGTATTTTTCGTTGAAAAATACGTCAAAAAACAATTATCTGCAATCAGAATGACTAAAAGCCAGAGCAATGTGCGAAAAACAATACATATAACAATCACATTAGCATACCTTACATCGATGGTTTCTATGAGCGGGTGCAACATTCATTTAAGAAATACAACATTATGACCACTCCAAAAATACACAGTAATATGTGCAATATTATTGTGAAAGGAAAGGATAAAAAAGAGAAACATCTAGAGAAAAATGTTATTTATAAACTTGGATGTAACGATTGCACGGCTACATATGTGGACCAAATAAAAAGAAATGTGTGTACACGTATTGAAGAACATCGAAAATCTAAGGATAGTGTCATTTCCGAGCATAGTAAAAAGTACAATCATACTTTTAATTTTGAAGGATTTAGAATAATAGACAAAGAAAACAATTTAAATAAAAGATTGATCTCGGAAATGATGCATATACATTTGCAAGATAATGGTATCAATAAAAAAGAGGATACCCAGAAACTCAATAACGTGTACACACATTTAATATACCAGCTTAAGATTTAAAATCAAATCTGTATACATCGAAAAGATGAGGTAATGGGTGACGTTATGTGTAAACAAACCGCGCGAAAGACTTTTAGCACTATATAAGCAACGATTGCCGGCTACTTCCTCACTTCCGAGATGTTATGTCTGAACATGTATATACAATTTCTTAATTCGCAATGGTTCCAAGGGAAATAAATAAAAGACTCTGGTATACGTTATGTGAAAAGTATATATGTATATATTTATCCATTCATTTATTAAACATGAATTTACAGTAATTGCCCCTTGCTTTGCGATCGTTGTACGATCGCATTACCGGGTGAGGGGTCGGAAAATACGAGACCAGTATAGAAATGAAAGACTCAGATATTTTAGGAAGAGAAAAAGTACCTTGCTACTCTCGGTGTGTTGTATGTGTACGTGTATATCTATATCTATGTATATGTAGAAGTCAATGCTGGATGCTGCCGCTCGGTAATCTCCCGCTGTGAGGGTCTTCCTTCGTAGAGAGAGAGTATACGGCGCCGCCGCGTCTGGGCCTTTTTACAGGTATTCGGTCGGTCCGTTCTATGCTCCGTATCTATCTCTCTCTCTCTCTCTCTTTTCTTTTTCGAACGGAATGTCTTCTCCGTTTACTTAATTACGGAAGACTCGCGCACTACTGCTTTTCGTGTTTTCTGCGCGCGTTCAAAAGAATACAATTATACAGGTTCGAGTACTTGTCGACTATTTGTGTCTGCGTATATAGAGATCACGCACTTGCGGTCAATCGATCGTACTGATCGGTTTTCGGTCTGTGAACTTAGTGACCGCGCCGCCGCTTATCTTCTCTATTTAAACAGGTAGGTGATTTTTGGCGCTGGGCCCTCTCACTTTCCTCTGCCACGCCTAATTACGTGACCGTCGAAGGTTTTTCTCGGCGCTTCTCTATCGATGATGACACTTGTTTACGCTTTTCTTCAATCTTCCACTCTTGATTTCCTCAAGGCGTCGGCCTTCCGCATCTGCGTATTACCTGCCCGTGTTGCGTGCTGCATTAAGGGCAATTCCTATTCTCGAGGTCTCTTCGAGTTTTTCGGCTAGTGCGCAATAGTCGTGAATTTTCCTCGTTGTTACGTATCTGTTCACGTATTTGTATTTCTTTCGTAATGAAATTTGTTTATTTCATTACACTTCCGCCCTTATAAAAAGACGAGAGAACATCTCGAGTCGATTACACGAAGTGTGCTTGTGTGTATATATGTGTGTATGCATAAGGTGTAATGATGTGTTCTCCTGATATTATGAACAAAGAGTAGTATCTCATAACTTCCCCGTTGCTCATTTACAATTGTTTATAAGGTACTTTTTTAAGTATAAACATTTATTTTTGTTAATAAGGTTTACAAATATCTATTCGCAAAATTTTTCTTCTAAAATTTCTTAATACATTCTTTTATTGTTTTTCGACGATATAAAAAATGTTTACAATTATATTTTTATAAGGAATTCAATCAATTTTCTTTTATTTTACAATAATATGTTTTACAAATTGGTTTTTCCTGTATGAACATGTGTGTGTTTCATATAAATATACATATATACGTATTTCTTCTTATTCTGCAATAAACAAAGTTTGTAAATAAATTCATGGTAAGTACATATATTTTCTTAATAATAGTGTTAGAAAAATGTAGTGTTTGTTAGTTCTAAGTAATTTTTCTCTCATTCGCATCTCCAGCCTTTCACTCGACCAGAGCAACGGTTCCCTCTCGGCCCGAAAATTCGTCGCCCGTCCCATCGCGACGTATCGTAATGTCATTACAGTATTCATCCAAAAACAAATCAAAACTTCTCAAAAGAAAAAAAAAAATTTCGTGAAATTTTTTTAAGATTAGAGAATAAACTTTTACTTTAAACAAGAAATTCCTCAAATTTTGCATTTTCCCCTTTTTTTTATTGTTAGTTTTATAGTATAAAAGATTTCATTTAACATCATAACCCTATTCTTACTATTCCTTCCTTTGGAAGTTCCTTTTCCCTTTATATCGTATAGCTATATATTTTTTTTCTAAGTATAAATTTTTTTGCTTTATATTTGTTTCCCTTCACCTTGATACTTGTGGCAATATATATAAAAATTTATTATTGAATATAGGAAAATTTGTAGGTGATAAATTCCTAATTTTGCGATGGTTCGATATGCGAAATTCGGAGTCTATTGGCGTTGACTGTTTTTATTTTTTTATTTTTCATTTGTATTTTGATATTGCGCTGTCCATTGAAGATATCCAGGACGGTATATGGACCTTCATACTGATCTCCTAGTTTATATTGCTTTCCTCCTTTTAATAGCCATACATTATCGCCTATTCTAAACTCTTGCGGATTTACTTTGCGGTCATAGTAATATTTGGATTTGATTTTTGAATCAATTAATTTTTCTCTGGCAATTCGTTGCAAATCATATAACTTTTGATTAAGATTTGTAACGTAATCATTGTAAGTTGGAGGTTGATCCTCCTTTTCTAGTGGATCACTAGAGGGTAATCGGGCCATTTTCCCGAATACTAACTCGTGCGGAGTAAAAGAATGACCTTCGTGTGGAACTGTGTTGTAGCATAGAGTTGCAAGTTCCAATAATTCGTCCCACGATTCATTGGTCATAATTGTGTTCAAATATTCTGCTAATGCATGATGTGAGCGTTCTAGTGAACCATTAGCCTGTGGATGATAGGCTGTCGTTTTTACTTGCTTAATCTTGAACCTTTTTGCAATTCTCTGCAATAATTTTGACATAAAGTTGCTTCCTTGATCGGTTAGAATTGTCACTGGGGCTCCAAAAATGCATATGAATCTTCTGACAAATGCATCGGCTACTGACGTTGCTGTTGCATCTTTCAAAGGTATTGCCATACAATATTTTGAAAAATTAGACTGTATTGTTAATATATTGTTGTGGCCATTTTCTGTCACTGGAAATGGTCCAACAATATCGAGACTTACTTTTTCCATAGGTGAGTGTGGAGTATCGGTGATTTGCATGGGTTGTTTTGTTTTAACCCTTACTAACTTCTTCACTTGACACATAACACACGTACGTATGAAATTTTGCACGTCCTCCTTGAGATTTTCCCAAAAATATCGCTGTTTAATTCGTCGATATGTTTTGGTGACTCCTCGATGTCCTCCTACAGCGGTGCAATGCATTTCTTTAATGATTTTGCTTCGATCTTGCTCTTCGATGTATTTGATTATACCCAGGCAGATTATGATCTTTATTTGCACATTCTCCAGAGCTTTACGCATTAGTTGTACTATTTCCTTCCATTCTACGTTTTCAACGTTATGACTTTTTGCTATACTCACAGAACGTAATCCTTTTTTTATTATCAATGCTTTCAATACTTCAAAGGTATCAATCAAATTCTTTCGAATTTCTGTAGTACTTGCGGATGTTGTGCTTCTTATTACTGCTGCGAAAAGTTGCCGATTATTTCTTGTAGTGCACTTGATTTCGCCTGACTCTAGGTTTGCAAATTTTGGTAAAAATTTTCTCGATAACAATTGTTCTGCTCCTGTGTCGCACGGGTTACCTTTTGTGTCAATGAAATATATGTAGTTGTCTTTTCGCATGTATAATTGTTCTCTGCATTCCACAAATTTCTCTTCTCCTCGTACTTCGGGATCACTTTGCTCCCTTATTTCGTCCTCGTTGCAAACGGTGTCCTCGAATACAGGTTCACCTCTCGTTTCGCCTGATAGTGGTGGACTTTCGTTCTCGTCAACACTTTCATTGTCATTTTCTTGCTCCATAGTTGCCTCGAGTAACGGTGGCAATCGATTCACTTCGTTTGTTTTTATTAATTTTTCTTGGTTTATTTCCTCTCGTGATCGATTTGCCTTCTTCGGTCTTTTGTCCCTATAATTAGGAACTGGTGTTTTTCCCGCCCTCGTACGGGTTTGTACTGCTAAGACTAGCTTCTCGTGGATTTCCTCCTCCTCGGGTTTGTCGTCGGTGACCGGATTTCGTGAAAGCGCATCTGCGTTGGTATTGCTCTTACCACTTTTGTACACAATATCATAATCATATGCGTTCAATTTTATTCGCCATCGGCTTACCTTTGTCGTCAGATCTGTAGATTTCTTAAACCACACCAATGGTTTACAATCTGTAACAATTGTGAAATGTCGACCCAATAAATATGGTCGAAATTGAGATACCGCGTAGAGAATAGCTAGCGCTTCCCTCGAATAAGAATCGTATCGGCTCTCGGTATCGGATAACACTCGGGACACATAGGCTATAGGTCGATCCTTTCCTATGTCCCCTTGACTCAAGATGGCGCCAATGGCGTGCAAACTGGCATCAGTTGTAACAACAAAAGGTTTTGAAAAATCAGCAATTTGCAATATTTGCTTTTCGCAAAGTTTGTTTTTCAAAATTTCAAAAGCCTTTTCAGTCTCGTCTGACCATTGAAAAACCGATTCTTTTTTTAAAAGATTGCTTAAAGGTCTTGCGATGTTCGAGAAGCCTTCGATAAATCGCCTATAATAACCCGCTAATCCCAAAAATTCGCGTATATTTTTCTGCGTTTTGGGTCGCGGAAAATTTTTGACCGCTTCAATTTTTCTCGGATCTGGGCGAACTCCTTCTGGTGTTAGCAGGTGCCCCAAATAAATCACTTCGGTTTGCAAAAATTTGCACTTGTCAGGCTGCATTTTAAGATTAGCGTCTCGCAACCTTTTCAAAAATTTTTCAAACTTTTCATTGTGTTCTTCAATTGTTTTTCCATAGATCACGGCGTCATCTAGGAATAGGAATATTTCACGCCCTTGTAATCCTTTGAATACTAGCTCAACGGCTCTCTGGAACGTGGCAGGGCTATTGCAAAGACCCATTGGGAGTTTGTTAAATTCAAATAACCCTTGCGGAGTGGTAAACGCTGTTTTGTACCGATCGGGTTCATGTAGGGGTATTTGGAAAAATCCCTGCGCTAGATCAAATACCGAAAAATATCGTGCTCCCTCCAACTGATCAATTATATCCAAAATATTCGGTAGAGGATATTTATCTTTAACCGTTTTGTCATTCAATTTTCGGTAATCGACCCCGAATCGATATCTCTTATTCCCTTTACTGTCGGGAGTCTTTGCGACTAAAAATGCTGGGGATAAAAAGGGCGAGTTCGAGGGGCGTATTATATCGCTTTCAAGCAACTCGGTTACCTGCCGCTCGAGCTCCTCCTTTAATAGATGCGCCGGCCGGTACGGTTTCTCGTATATAGGTATATCGTCCATAGTCACAATGCGATGGCTTGGGACTTTGGCTGTTCCCAATCGTTCGCCTTTTAAATGAAAACAATCGGCGTATTCTTCAATTAATTTTTCAATCGGTTCTCGAGTCTCTTTCACCAAATGATCTAATTTCAATAATGATTTTAATTTCTCAATTCGAGTACTCTCATGGTTTTCGGGATTGTTGCATAATTCAATCTTAAAAATAGACTTGTCCATCCCCATTGGCATCTCGGCAGAATAATAATCTTTCCCTGAAATTTCCATATAATTGAAGCAAAGGTTATCCATATGACTTTTTTCAATATAATTTTTAATAAAATAACAATTATCCGCTTTATCATCTTTACGATCCCCATATAAATGTTCAAATATTTCCGCTCCCACAAAATGTTTCTCCGTAATGTCGTTCGTCTCGTGTCCTTGAATCGTATCGTCAATTATGAGCTCATCAATTTCTCTATCTTTATCCGGAATTTCATCTTCGGATTTATTTTCACAAATTTCATTATCATTATCAATTTCATAATTTGCTACAATGGCCCTTTCATTTATTTCATCATCGTAGTCTTCATTTTCACCATTAATTTCATCATCAATTTCAATATTATTCCTCATTGCAATTTCCGGATTTATTGCAATTTCATTATTAGTCATGACTCTATCATTAATTATCATTTCGTTCTTAAATGCGCGCGTGCTTTCCTTTGTCGACTTTCTCGTATTCAAAACATCATTTACTTTATCAATTTTCTCAAATTCTTCGCGAACCGTTTCTTTCGCGTATTCGAAATTTTCATTTACCGGGTACATTCCCGAATTATTATTTCCCGTAATTTCGTTTTGCTCATATTCAATCAATTCGTGCGGCCGGCTTATCGAATGCTTCTCCCGATTCAAGTATACTCCCGCTCTTCGGTCTGTCTCGTCATAGTCCGTCCTCGGTTCCCCCTCCGCGGGGTTCCGCTCGGAGACCTTTCTCTTTTCGGTGCCCCTCCCAGTCATCGCGCTCGAGCTCACGGCGTCCCGTTGCTCTGTAGACTCGATGGCTGCTCGATTTTTCATGAACGGAATTATTTGTCCATTTATTTCAATGTACTCTTCATTGAAATTTATTTTCGCATTACCTTTGCGAAAAAATTCATTACCCAAAATACCTGCTTCAATTATTGGGAAATTATCTTCCACCAAATGGAACTCTGTAATAATGTCATTAAAATCAATTGTTATTTTGCCGAGTGTACCGATGTATCCCTCGGTTATCCCTTTCAACTTTATGTACTCTCGCTTGTCAATTTTAACATAGGGCGCTACCTCCGACTCACGCACTAGGTTAATTGCCGCACCGGTATCCAACATGAATACCAGTGGCCCTCGAAAACCTCCCGCGTCGATCTTAATCGTCGGGGAGACACTTACTCTACTGAGATTTATTGACTCGATCCGGCAATGGGTGGGCCCCCCTGTCGCAGAACTCCCGGGCGTTCACCTGTATTTGACTCCCTCGAGGCGCCCTCCCGCGAAAGAGCACTCTCGTTTCCCTGCCCTTGATTGTTAGCGCGAGCTTCGCGTTGGCGCTTATAACAATCTCTTTGCATGTGGCCCGTTTTTCCGCAATAATAGCAATCTTTATTTAATTTATTATGGGGCAATCTTATATTAGGTTGGGCCCCCCTGGGTCCATATGAATTATTGCTTCTATTATTTTTGCTGTTACTATTGTTAATATTATTATTGTCATTGTTGCTATTATTCGGCAAAAATTCCACCCGACGCCTGTTTTCGGCGTTCCAACCGCCGAAATTTCGATTATTTTTGTTATAATAATTCGGATTGTTATAAGGCCTTCCGCTCGATTGCGCTTGTTGTTGCATCATTTTTCGACAATTCATCATGACGTGACCCGTCTTTCCACAAAAGTTACATACTATTATAGTGTAAGGCTCGATTGCATGTACTTTACGCGTCTCCGGTACTTTCCCTTTCTCGTCCTCCGAGGGACTTTCGACTTCGTTACCGCAGCCCGCGTATTCTCTCTCTATCTCTATCGCTTGTTCACGCGCTTCGTCTAGCGTCTCGTAGTCGCCCATCCGACCTCGAATTTCCCATTTCACGCCGCGTTTAAAGAATTTAATGCAGTCTCTCTCTATTTCAGCTCGAAAACTTTTTTCGTTCTCCGCGTCATATCTCCCTTCCCGTAAAGCGGTTCCTAGTATTTCTTTTTGGATTTCTTTGATTTTATTGAAAAATGTAATTACCGACTCTCCTCTTTTTTGACGTTTCTTTGCTAATTCTCCCGTCCAATCATGATACGTTTTTGCCGAACCGTATATTTTTTCAAAAAAATTTATTACTTCTGTTATCGATTTGAAACTTTGACCGCGGCTACTCGTAAGTGCGTCTCCGCATAAACGCATTCGTATGAATTTAACCAATTCCGTTTCGCGTCCCGCCGGAACCATCTCTTTCGCTTCTCTACAACCGTCAAGAAATACATTTAATGCGATATTTTGTCCGTTGTACCGTGGAATGATATCTAAAATATTCGAAATTGACATGCCTCTCATGCCGTCGGTTGCCATTTCGTTATCGGTATTTTCGAAATCTTCGCCTTTACACTCGTTCGTAGTAAAATAGAGTATATTACTATTTTCTAATGTAGGATTTGAGTTTGAGAATGACTCGATTTTACGTAAGTTTTGTGTGGTTGATGGATATTTGAAAAATTCAGTTATTCGGTCAACAACTCCTGTAATAAATTCTATTCCCCCGTACCCTGGGTTGTCTCTGAGAGTATTATTTACCTCCTCTATATTTTCGGGTTTTGAAAAATATTCTTCGACTTTTTCCGTTCCCCGAATT